>CM064563.1:21293085-21369163 GCA_032716605.1 Paralithodes platypus
TGCATCAGTTTTTACAACAGAATACCTCAGTGATATTGTGGTAAACTATCAATGGAAGTTAAATATTACTAAGCTATAATGAATCAAATAAAATCAATCTAAATGAATACTCTATATCTAAATTGAATTCAATCTGAAACAAGCTAATTTATATCCAAAGGTCTCACATAATAAATGTATATAATTATAGGGTAAGGTTATAAGGGTTAATATTAGCCAGGAATTAACTCACCAATAGTTCCACGTGGCAATGAGGCAAGGGAGAACGTTTTACCCAATATGGCGGTGGACAATGGGGAACGAGACTTCGGTCCCAAGACACGAGTCAAGTTAAAGAAAGAATAAATGATTACATGGGAATGGACATGAATAATGCTTATCTATCAGTCAGTCATGATGTCGATGAGAGCGTCGTGATGGTGTAGTTGTGTGTATTGCTGTATGTGTATTGTGATTAGAGGCACAAAAGCACGATCAACTGAGGGCGGAAAATTAGATGTTAACTGGTTGGTGTTCGTGAAGGCTCTGACGTACCTCAAAAGCACACCTTGCTGCCTTGGCAAACCGCCAGGAGCCCAAATTATCGTACCGCATTTAGGTTGCTCTATACGATAAATTATATTAATATATACGATAAATTCATATATACTACATAAGACCATGGCAATATTGCTTAATAGCATATTAGGCCTTTTATAACTTAACTTATTTACAATCTTATAATATACGATCTACTCGTCCTACATCGTGCTGTAGGAGAGATCGTGACGTCACAGAGACATACAAGATCACAAAAGAGTCATAGTCTATCGTATTTATACGATAGATATCCCTACACCATCGCCGATTCAGATTGATAATTCAGATGTTCTAAGCAATATCACCGTTACAGAGAGAGAAGTATTGAATTGTTTAGATAAACTCAAGGTAAATAAAACGCCAGGACCTGATACAATCTCGCCTAGAGTTCTAAAGGAAGCTAAGAATGAGCTCTCCAAACCACTGACATTACTATTCAATAAATCCTTGCAGTCTGGAACTATGCCTGATCAGTGGAAGCTAGCCAACGTAACACCGATATTAAAAAAAGGCAGCAAATCCCTACCCAGTAACTATCGTCCAATTAGCTTAACCTCAGTTGTATGTAAAATGCTAGAAACGGTCATACGAGACAGACTCGTAAATCACTTAGAGGAAAATAACATACTTAAAGATACTCAACACGGATTTCGTAAAAACGTTCCTGTTTAACAAACCTCTTAGACTTCTTCCACGATATCCTCAACCTCTACGATGAGCGTAGATATTATATACCTTGATTTTCAAAAGGCCTTTGACAAAGTTCCCCACAAACGTTTACTGCTAAAACTAAAAGCGCATGGAATACAAGACGGTGTGTTGAAATGGATAGAAAATTGGCTCAGCAACAGAAAGCAAAGGGTAGTCATAAACGGTAAGGCATCTAAATGGACCAATGTAAGTAGCGGGGTACCCCAGGGATCGGTACTAGGACCAATTCTCTTTCTAATTTACATCAACGACATAGATGAGGGTCTCACCTGCACAATCTCAAAATTTGCTGACGATACAAAAATTGCAAATAGCGTACTCTCAAAAGAACAAGTTGACGATATGCAACACAATCTAGATAAATTGTCATGTTGGGCCCAAATTTGGCAAATGAGTTTCAATGCGGATAAATGTAAAGTACTACATGTCGGCACCTAAATGAGAAAGCAAACTATTCGATGAATGGCACTCAGCTTAAGAATGTAACCAGAGAAACTGATCTGGGAGTAACAATATCGAGTAACCTAAAACCGAGTCACAATGTTCAGAAGTTGTTAAGAAGGCAAACAAAATAATTGGCTTTATAGGCAGGTCATTTGAGCATAAATCCAAAGAAGTTATCCTAACCCTTTACAATTCCTTAGTCCGCCCTCTTCTGGAATACTGCGTTCAATCCTGGTGCCCTTATTACCAAAAAGATATAAACAAGCTAGAACGAGTTCAACGTAGAGTTACCAAAATGATACCTAGCCTAAAGAACAAACCATACGAAGAGCGTCTTAGAGAATTAAATCTATTTCCTTTAACCCAGCGCAGATTAAGAGGCGACTTAATTCAAGTGTTCAAAATCATCAAAGGCATCGACAATATGAACTGTAGTAAGTACTTCACTATCGACCAATCTAATTACACGCGGGGAAACGGTTGCAAAATTATTGGTAAATCTTTTAACTCGCACGAATCTAGGAATTTCTTCTTCAATCGAGTTGTCAACTTGTGGAATGGGCTTTCCCGAGACGTTATAGACTGCAGTACCGTTGATTCATTTAAATTCCGCCTAGACAAATATCTCGCATCAAACCCGCGACTGACTGCGTTTGTAAATGAATAACTTTATCCTCCCCTCAGTTACTAACCCATATGTCCCCTACTAACTTCCTAGTCCTGCCACGTTAGTGGCAGGGCAGTAATTCCCTTTCCAATGTTGCCTTACCCACTCTAAACCACTGTTTGGACACTTGATCCTCAGTGTTTTGGAGGACAAGCAGCCTAGAAGGGTCACTAGATCTGTTGTTGCTTGATTTCCTTTGTACTCCTTTGTACTCCTTTGTACTCCCCACCGCATTCATCCCCCTCCCTCCCTCCCTCCCCACTGCATTAATCCCCCTCCCCAGTGCATTTGTCCCCCTCCCTCCCTCCCTACCTCCCCACTGCATTAATCCTCCTCCCTCCCTCCCTGCCCACTGCCTTAATCCTCCTCCCTCCCTCCCTTCCCACTGTATTAATCCACCTCCCTCCCTCCCTACCTCCCCACTGCATTAATCTAAATCCCTCCCTCACTCCCTACTGCATTAATCCCCCTCCCTCCCTCCCTCCCTCCCCATTGTATTCATCCCTCTCCATCCTTCCCTCCCTCCCTCCCCACTGCATTCATCACCCTCCCTCCCTACCTCCCTGCCCACAGAATTAATCACCCTCCCTCCCTCCCTCCCTCCCCACTGCATTGATCCCCCTTCCTCTCCCCCTCCCCACTGCATTAATCCCCCTCCTTACCTCCCCACTGCATAATCCCCCTCCCTCCCTCTATCCTCATTGTCTTCATCCCCCTCCCTCGATCCCTACCTCGCCACTGCGTACCTCACCCTACCTCCCTGCCCCTGCATTGATCCCCCTTCCTCTCCCCCTCCCCACTGCATTAATCCCCCTCCCTACCTCCCCACTGCATAATCCCCCTCCCTCCCTCCCTCCCCATTGTATTCATCCCCCTCCCTCCCTCCCTCCCTCCCCACTGCATTCCTCACCCTCCCTGCCCCATGCATTAATCCCCTTCCTCACTCTTTCCCCACTGCATTAATCCCCCTTCCTCTTTCCCTTCCCACTGTGTTAATCCCCCTTCCTCCCTACCTCCACACTGTATTCATCCCCCTTCCTCCCCCCTCCCCACTGCATTAATCCCCTCCCTCCCCACTGCCTTAAATATCCCCCTGCATTCATTTTCCTCCTCACTCCCTCCCCACTGTAGTAATCTCCGTTCCTCACTCCCTCCTCCCTTCATTCATCACCCTCCCTCGCCAATATATTCATCCCCCTTCCTCCCTCACTACCCACTGCATTAATCCCCCTTCCTCCCTCCCTTCCCACTGCATTAATCCCACTTCCTCACTCCCTCCCCACTGCATTAATCCCCCTTCTGATCCCTCACTACCCACTGCATTAATCCCCCTTCCTCCCTCCCTCCCCACTGCATTAATCCCCTCCCTCCCTCCCTCCCCATTGCATTAATCCACCTTCCTCCCTCCTTCTCCCTTGAATTAATCCCCCTTCCTCCATCCCTCCCCACTGCATTAATCCCCCTTCCTCCCTCCCTCCCCACTGCATTTATCCCCATTCGATCCTCCCAACTGCATTAATCCCCCTTCCTCCCTCTACAATGCAATAATCCCCCTTCCTCCCTCCCTCACCACTGCATTAATCCACCTCCATCCCACCCTACTTCCCTACTGCATTAATCCCCCTCCCTCCCTGCCCACTGCATTAATCCTCCTTCCTCCCTCCCTCCCCACAGCATTCATCCTCCTTCCTCCCTCCCCACTGCATCAATCCCCCTTCCTCCCTCCCCACTGCATTAATCCCTCGTCCTCCCTCCCTCACCACTGCATTGATCCCCCTCCCTCCCTTCCTCGCAACTGCATAAATCCCCCTCCCCCTTCCTCCCCACTACATTAATCCCCTTCCTCCCTCCCCACTGCTTCATCCCCCTCCCTACCTCCCCACTGCAATAAACCCCCTCCCTACCTCCCCACTGCATTAATCCCCCTCCCTACCTCCCCACTGCAATAATCACCCTCCCTACCTCCCCACTGCATCAATCATCCTTCGTCCCTCACCACTGCATTAATCCCCCTCCTTCCCTTCCTCCTCACTACATTAATCACCCTCCCTCCCTTCCCACTGCATTAATCCCCCTTCCTCCCTTACCACTGCATTAATCCTCCTCCCTCCCTTCCTCCACACTGCATTAATCATCCTCCCTCCCTTCCTACTGCATTAATCCCCCTCCCTCCCTCCCCACTGCATTAATCCCCCTCCCTCCCTCCTCACTGTGTTAATCCCCCTTCCTCCCTACATCCCCACTGTATTCATCCCCCTTCCTCCCTCCCTCCCCACTGCATTAATCCCCTCCCTCCCCACTGCCTTAAATATCCCCCTGTATTCATTTTCCTCCTCACTCCCTCCCCACTGCAGTAATCTCCCTTCCTCCCTTCCTCCTCCCTACATTCATAACCCTCCCTCGCTAATGTATTCATCCCCCATCCTCCCTCACTACCCACTGCATTAATACCCCTTCCTCCCTCCCTCCCCACTGCATTAATCCCCCTTCCTCCCTCACTACCCACTGTAATAATCCCCCTTCCTCCCTCCCTCCCCACTGCATTAATCCCCTCCCTCCCCACTGCATTAATCCCCTCCCTCCCCACTGCATTAATCCCCATTCCTCCCTCCCTCCTTCCCTGCCCACTGCATTAATCCTCCCTTCCTCCCCACTTCATTAATCCCCTTCCTCGCTCCCTACCCACTGCATTAATACCCCTCCCTCCCACCCCATTAATTTAATCCCCCTTCCTCCCAACTACATTAATCCCCCTTATCCCTCCCCACTGCATTAATCCCCCTTATCCCTCCCCACTGCATTAATCCCCTTCCTCCCTCCCTCCCCACTGCATTAATCCCCTCCCTTCGTCCCCACTACTTTAATCCCCCTACCTCCCTCCTCACTCCATTAATCCCCCTTCCTCTCTCCCTCACCTCTGCATTAATCCCCCTCCCTCCCTCACCACTGCATTAATCCCCTCCCCCTTCCTCCCCACTGCATTAATCGCCCTTCCTCCCTCCCAACTGCATTAATCCCCCTCCCTCCCTCTCCACTGCATTAATCCCCCTCCCTCCCTCCCACTGCATTCATCCACCTCCCTACCTCCCCACTGCATTAATCCCCCTTCCTCCCTCACCACTGCATTAATCCCACTCCCTCCCTTCCTCCCTACCGCATTAATCCCCCCTCCCTCCCCACTGCATTAATCCCCCTCCCCCCTCCATTGATACCCCTCCCTCCCTATCTCCCCACTGCATTAATCCCCCTTCCTCTCTCCCTCCCTGTCCACTGCATTGATCCCCTTTCCTCCCTCCCTACCTCCCCACTGCATTTATCCCCCGCCCTCCCACCCTCCCCACTGCATTCATCATCCTCCCTCCCTCCCTCCCTGCCCACTGCATTAATCCCCCTCCCTCCCTGCCCACTGCATTAATCCCACACACTCCCTCCCTCCCTGCCCACTGCATTAATCCCACGCGCTCCCTCCCTCCCTGCCCACTGCTTTAATCCCCCTCCCTCCCTCCCTCCCCACTGTATTCATCCCCCTCCCTCCCTCACTCCCTCCCCATTGCATTCATTACCCTCCCTCCCTGATCACTGCATTAATCCCCCTCCCTCCCTCCCTTCCCACTGCATTAATTCCCCTCCCTCCCTTCCCAATGCATTAATCTCTCTCCTTCCCTCCCTCCCTTCCCACTGCATTAATCCCCTTCCCTTCCTCCCTCCCCACTGCATTAATCCCCCTTCCTCTCTCCCTCCCCACTGCATTAGTAATCCCCCTCATTCCCCCTTCCTCCCTCCCTCCCTCCCTCCCTGCCCACTGTATTAATCCCCCTCCCTCCCTGTCCACTGCATTTTCCCCCCTCCCTCCCCACTGTATTCATCCCCCTTCCTCCCTCCCTTCCCACTGCATTAATCATCCTCCCTCCCTCTCTCCCTGCCCACTGCATTAATCTCCCTGCCAACTGCATTAATCCCCCTCCCTCCCCACTGCATTAATCCTTCTTCCTCTGTCCTTACCCACTACATTAATCCCCCTTCCTCTATCCCTCCCAACTTATTGCATCACTCTTCCTCTCTCCCTCCCCACTGCATTAATCCCCCTACCTCTCTCCCCACTGCATTAATCCCCCTTCCTCTCTCCCTCACCACTGCATTAATCCCCCTCCCTCCCTCACCACTGCATTAATCCCCTCCCCCTTCCTCCCCACTGCATTAATCCCCCTTCCTCCCTCCCCACTGCATTAATTCCCCTCCTCCCCACTGCATTAATCCCCCTCCCTCCCTCTCCACTCTCCACTGCATTAATCCCCCTCCCTCCCTCCCACTGCATTCATCCACCTCCCTACCTCCCCACTGCATTAATACCCCTTCCTCCCTCACCACTGCATTAATCCCAGTCCCTCCCTTCCTCCCTACTGCATTAATCCCCCTCCCTCCCTCCCTCCCCACTGCATTAATCCCCCTCCCCCTCCATTGATACCCCTCCCTCCCTATCTACCTCCCCACTGCATTAATCCCCCTTCCTCTCTCCCTCCCTGCCGACTGCATTGATCTCCCTTCCTCCCCACTGCATTTATCCCCCGCCCTTCCTCCCTCCCCACTGCATTCATCATCCTCCCTCCCTGCCCACTGCATTAATCCCCCCTCCCTCCCCACTGCAATAATCTCCCTCCCTCCCTGCCCACTGCATTAATCCCACGCGCTCCCTCCCTCCCTGCCCACTGCATTAATCCCACGCGCTTCCTCCCTCCCCCCCCCCTGTATTCACCCCCCCCCCTCCCCCCCTCCCTCCCCATTGCATTCATTAATCCCCCTCCCTCCCTCCCTTCCCTCTGCATTATTTCCCCTCCCTCCCTTCCCAATGCATTAATCCCTCTCCTTCCCACTGCATTAATCCCCTTCCCTTCCTCCCTCCCCACTACATTAATCCCCCTTCTTCTCTCCCCCCCCACTGCATTAGAAATACCCCTCCTTCCTTCCCTCCCCACTGCATTGATCCCCCTCCCTCCCTCCCTCCCTCCCTGCCCACTGCATTAATCCCCCTTCCTCCCTCTCTCCCTGTCCACTGCATTTTCCCCCCTCCCTCCCCACTGTATTCATCCCCCTTCCTCCCTCCCTTCCCACTGCATTAATCCCCCTCCCTCCCTGCCCACTGCATTAATCCCCCTCCCTCCCCACTGCATTAATCCTTCTTCCTCTGTCCTTACCCACTGCATTAATCCCCCTTCCTCTCTCCCTCCCCACTTCTTGCATCACTCTTCCTCCCTCCCTCCCTGCCCACTGCAGTAATCCCCCTTCCTCCCTCCCTCCCCACTGTATTCATCCCCCTTCGTCCCTCTCTCCCCACTGCATTAATCCCCCTCCCTCCCCACTGCCTTAAATATCCAAGGTATGCAAAAGGTATATAATATATAGTTTGCGTATATTGATGGTGATTTATCTACAACCATCGATTTATCTTTAACTGTATACTCCGTGACCACATATTTTAATTAAGTTAGCCATACAAATCAGGTTTTCTTTTACTAAATTGTGGAAGAAAATTACATTTTATGGATAACTAAATAAAATTTTATAAATGTGTAGTTTTCTTTCTTTAAATTAATTTAAAACTATGCAGCTCACTTTCATTATCTTAATTAATATATATAATTGTATTGCAAATAAAGTCTGATATTACTTGACGTAATTTAAACTATGTCGATAATTTAGCTGAAGGTATCGGCTAAAGTGCTCCAGTAGGATAGGATTCATTGCATTCAGTCTTGTTCTGTGAGGTGATTCGTTAAGTGCGTCGCATTTGTTCCCGCTTGTTTGTATTATAAAATCATTTGTATTATAATAGGGAATTAAACAATGAGTGTTAATATGAAGCTGCACCCCGCAGTGGGCTTTGGTATGGCTACTGTAAGCCTACAAGGAGGTGTTTACCATTACTATTCCCATCTCCTACCACCGATGGCTGATAAATTGCCCAACGTTCTCAAGATAAAAGCACAAAACAAACGCAATAGGTGGTTTAGAAAGAAAGTGTTCAAGACACACTTGAACTCCTCCCTCCCTCCCCACTGCATAAATCCTCCTCCCTCCCTCCCTCCACACTGCATTAATCTCCCTCCCTCCCTCCCCACTGCATTAATCTAAATCCCTCCCTCCCTCCCTACTGCATTAATCCGCATCCCTCCCTCCCTCCCTGCCCACTGCATTGATCCCCCTCCCTCCCTCCCCATTGTATTCATCCCTCTCCCTCCCTCCCTCCCCACTGCATTCATCACCCTCCCTCCCTACCTCCCTCCCCACGGAATTAATCACCCTCCCCCTCCCCACTGCATTGATCCCCTTCCTCTCCCCCTCCCCACTGCATTAATCCCCCTCCCTACCTCCCCACTGCATAATCCCCATCCCTCCCTTCCTCCACATTGTATTCATCCCCCTCCCTCCCCACTGCATTCCTCACCCTCCCTCCCTCCCTCTCTGTCCACTGCATTAATCCCCCTCCCTCCCTCCCTTCCCACTGCATTAATCCGCCTTCCTCACTCTCTCCCCACTGCATTAATCCCCCTTCCTCTCTCCCTCCCCACTGTGTTAATCCCCCGTCCTTCCCACTGTATTCATCCCCCTTCCTCCCTCCGTCCCCACTGCATTAATCCCCCTCCCTCCCCACTGCCTTAAATATCCCCCTATATTTATTTTCCTCCTCACTCCCTCCCCACTGTAGTAATCTCCGTTCCTCACTCCCTCCCCCCTTCATTCATCACCCTCCCTCACCAATGTATTCATCCCCCTTACTCCCTCACTACCCACTGCATTAATCCCCCTTCCTCCCCACTGCATTAATCACCCTTCCTCTCTCCCTCCCCACTACATTAATCCCTCTTCCTCCCTCACTCGAGCCCGACGCGCCAACCCGCCAACAGCACTTCGCTCTCGCTGCTCGAAATCTGACCATAACTTGAGTACTCCATTACTCATTCCCTTATTTGTTTGCATGAGCTGTAGCTAAGCTCTAGCTTAACTGCCCTGTAGTTGCTTTGCATGTAATTTTGCTGTGTTTTTGACTGATAAACGTTTGTTTATCGAGATTTCTTTTGTTTACATTTGTACCGGTTAGTGACGACCGACGCTCTAAAGTAAACAAACTATTTGCTTGTTTCATATTATAAGGTTCTAGCACTTATTGTAGATATTTTAGCCCTCACTGTAGTTAAGTGCTTAGCAAACCACCCAGTAGTTATCTTGCATGACATTGTACTGTAGTTTTGACTGATAAACGTTTGTTTTTCAAAATTCTATTTGTCAAGTTAGTAGAGACGCCGCCGATACCAGCGCCACCTGTGTACGCATAAACAAACCCTCTTCTTGTATTTTATATATCAAAGTCTAGCCAGTACTGTACTTGGTTGAACTTTTTATCTTGGTTATCTATATAAATCGCACACACTAACATTTGTCAAGATAGTTTTAATATTGGGTTAGAATAATTTAGTTACTGTAATACTTTTTGAGAGCCTATTTATTAATGGCATTTCAGATACTTGTCACCATATTAATAGGCCACTCACACTCTTGCCAGGGATATTACTAACTCCATTATTATTATTATTATTGTGTCGACCACTGTATAAACTAATATACAGGCTTTAGCCTAACTGTGTCATACTGCTAACATAATTTTATTTTTATTTTCAGGCATAAAATTGTGTTCTATTGCTAACATATTCTTTTTGTGATCAACATATTCTGTTTGTGATTTACAGGCATTAATTGTACCATATTGCTAACCAATATTTTTTTTTACTGTACTGTATACTGCTTTCCAGTTTTCTCACTAGGCTAAATTAACCCTCTCCCACTTTTTTTCCAGTAAATTTTGTAACAAATTACTAGTCCATTTACAATTTTCAGGCTTTAACTGTGTCATACTGCTAACATATTTTTTTTTTCAGGCATAAATTGTGTTCTATTGCTAACATATTTTTTGTGATTTACAGCCATAATATTCTTTTTGTCTTTTTGTGATTTACAGGCATTAATTGTACCATATTGCTAACAAATATTTTTTGTTACTGTACTGTATACTGTTTTCCAGTTTTTTCACTAGGCTACATTAACCCTCTCCCACTTTTTTTCCCAGTAAATTTTGTAACACATTTCTAGTCCATTTGTGATTTTCAGGCTTTAACTGTGTCATACTGCTAACATCAATTTTTGTTTTATTTTCAGGCATAAATTGTGTTCTATTGCGAACATATTTTTTGTGATTTACAGGCATATTAATTTTATCATATTGTTAACAAAATTTTGTGTGATTTTCAGGAATTAATTGTATCACATTGCTAACATACATTTTTTGTGATTTTCAGGCTTTAATTGTACCATTTTGCTAACATACATTTGTGTGATTTTCAGGCATATTGTGATTATATCGTCATGGCGCCGCAACGAACCTGCACGAGTTGTTCCGGTAAATTTGGCCCTACCATGTTTGTTGATACTGATGTCCAAATTTGTAGATTTTGCCAGCTCCGAGAGAAGATTGCGGATGAATTGAATGCAGCTCACCGCAAGATCGATGGCCTGACTACGAAGCTTGAATCCCTTCAAGAATTTGCCACACTCAACGTAGGAGTGCCCTCAGCCCAAGAAACCACTACGATGTCAACCGCCATTCCAGTGCATACAGTACCGGTACCGGTACCCACACCAGCAGCTACCTTAGATGTTGCAGATAATAATAATGACTCTACTCTCACTCCCCCCCAGGACAACTTTCAGTTAGTGAGAAACAATGTGCATCCCAGTACCAGTAAGGTCATCCCGACAACATGCCAAAACCGCTTCAAATTTCTGGCTATTGACGAGGAAGAGGAAACAGAAGAAGTTCGGCTTGTGGGCGACTCCATGGTCCGTGGCCAACTAACCGAGTTCTGCGCCAGGGCACCGAGGACCAGAAAGCGATTCTGTATCCCAGGTGGCGGCGTGGACGACATTGTTGCGGATGTGGAAGAGGTTTCCAGGCTCACCCCCGCAAGCACTACGTACGTCATCCACGTTGGATCTAACGATGTCCAACGGACGCGGCCAGAGGAACTACTTTACAAGTACCGGCGGCTGGTCAGGTCCTTCAAGGAAAAATCTAATAGCATCTTAATTTCAGGAATTGTTTCCCGGATTGATGTAGAGAACCGATTCTACAACATAGCTACCAGTACAAATCGACGACTAGCCAAACTCTGCAGGGAGGAGGACATCGGCTTTGTCGACACGTGGGATAATTTTTACTATGATAAATCTTTGTTTTCAGGAGATGGTGTACATCTCAATGAAGTAGGAGCTGCACGTCTTGGTCGTCTGCTGAACGATGCAGTCAAGGATTTCCGTTCAAAAAACGGGGTCAACCAGACCCCAGACAGGGTAGTGTAAGTCAAATACGGACTGAAAATTCAGACAATGCACAATCAGTAACATCCAACTCTAATACTCTTAAGGTGTTTTATGTAAATGCTCGTAGCATACGCAATACATTTTCAGATCTAGAGGAAATCGTGTTTACAGAACATTATGATATAATCGGCATTACAGAATCTTGGTTAAATACGGAAGACAGAGACTTTTTAGCCGAATATATGCTTCCTGGTTATACAATGTTTGAGACAAGTCGGATCAATAGAAATGGAGGAGGAGTTCTGTTTTTTATAAAGGAAAGTCTTAATCCCATCTTAATGTCAAAACCTCAAATTGCGAATATAGACATATCTTACGTACTATTAAATAACAAACGAGGAACTAAAATAACACTAGCTTTATTATACAGACCCCCATCTCAATCAGTGCAAACTGACAGTGAAATTTATGAACAAATTACAGAAATAACTAACATACAAGATACCGTAATTCTTGGCGATTTCAACTTACCCGTGACTAAATGGGGCGATATTCTTACTTCACACTCTGGACACGACCTCTATGCTAACTTGCAAGAGAGTTCACTTTTCAATTTGTACAATCTCCGACCCGTGGTAATAATGTGCTTGACGTTGTACTTGCAACAAAAGAAGAATTAATAGAGAATTTGAATGTTGGTGATGAATTCAGTAACAGCGACCATCGTACGATAACTTTCACTTTAAAGTTTACTAGTAACAAATCAAATAGCAGCATTGAGAAAGTCCCTAATTTCAAGAAAGCAAATTTTCATAAACTTAAATCAAAGCTTAAAGAAACTGACTGGAGCTTTCTGACTAACAATAACGACATAAATACATCTTGGGAGTGTTTCACAACCACTTACCTTAAGGCAGTGCAAGACTGCATACCATCGAAAATACGGCGTCCAGGCCATAATGATAAGCCCAAATGGTGGAATAAAGATATTTCAGACTGTCTGCTTGCTAAAAAATTTGCTAAGGATAGATTAATGTTATGCCCTGTTTTTCTACAGGTTTAACTTGGGTAATGTGAGTTCTAAATTGACTGGGTATATAAGGCTGCATGCACAATACAAGATATGAGGAATAGAGAACACAAAGAAACACATGGTAGCAAGTTACATGATCACGTTTATTGATATACCACTGCAGAATACTTGTGTAAGACAATATAATAGAATTGAACAACACTAGCATAAGTGGATCTGGATGGAGCCTAGTCTCCCACTTCCAACGTTCAGGTATTAATCTTCTGATCACTGGCTTTGATTTCACAGGTTTATATACCGAAGACCATCAATGTTACTTATAGATTCATATTCACTGTTAGATTTATTACTGGTAGCTCTGGTGCACAAGTAGTAGTTCACAGACTAGATTAGACACGCATTTTTAGAGCACGGGAATTCTAGTAACCTCAGGGGGTACTGATCTAAGTTTTATATCCTTGTCTCAGAAATACATAGAACGCAAATCAGTGGGCGAACGTTAGATATCACTAGAGTTTTAATATCTGAATAAGGTAATTACGAGAGTCAAGGTCGCCTGTTAATTAAAGAGCACTGATCGCTTAGTACGTCCCAAATGGAATGGTTAAGTATGAATTACACTGGGCAAGGTCTTAGCCACTTCGTAGAAATATTAATTAGTGAATCTAAAACAGCACAGTAATATGTAGTACTGCTAAAGGGAATCTTGGGTAGTATCTGATGGGTCTGGTCCTGGTTATCTTGCGTCCATGATGTTGGGGGCTAACGACTGGTTCCGCGGCCGTCCAGGGGGGCCATATGTGTGAAGTTCTTCAATACGTGGGCAGGTCCTTCTATCCAAATCTGCCACGGAGTCTGCCGGTTCTGGGATCTCACTCCGGAACAACACAAGGGCAGAGCTAGAAATTAACTGCAGGGTAGTGACCCCTGGTTGGTGTCTAGCTTTCAACTGATTTGACTGGGGCGGGAGTTAGATTTATAGGCTCGGTTCTGGACCCTGTAGACAGTAGGGATCTCGAGTCTTATGGACTTAATTGAGCTCTCAATAGATATGGGGACTAGGTAAGATGGTATTTACTGTTGTGGCACAGGGCGATAGGAAGCCTTTATATTTTCATATAACTGAGCCTTAGTAAGAGGTACTATTTTGGCTATACTGGACGTATTTAGGGGAGAGAGACTGGATCTACTTTGCGAGGAGGATGGGGACAGCTGTGATAGGAGCGTCTCTCTAGATTGTTCAATCTTCATTCGATGGTATAGCTGAGGTGCTAATTTAGTGATCAGAGCATGCAAGAAAGGTAAATGGTTTATTGTGAGTTAATAGAGGTTAGTAAAGGTGTTAGTCATTCATGGTTAGTTCATCGATAGGAAGAATTCCTGTGCTACCTGGCAATGACTCGAAAGTCAAAACAGGGGCCAGGTATACCTCCGCGGGGGTGGGGGTCTCCCTCCTCGGGTGGGCAAAAAGGGGGAGCTGGGCGCCCTCTCTCTGATATAGTCGTCCGGCGGCTGTGGCTAGGGGCTTGCCATATCACCAGTGTTTGTAATAACCCTCTGTGTATGAGACAGATGGGAGTGTCTTTAATACCAAAACCGAAGGTGCCTTAGCTAGCTGGTTTTACTCGGCTGGTTGTTAATTGTAGGGTTTGCTGGATATGGTGGAGACTGGGTTGCTAACTCTGCCACATTTATCTGGAAGTATGGCAATAGAAGTTAGTTACTGGCGGGGCGGCTAGCCTCGCACCGACGACCATTGGGTGCAGGGTTGTGAATGTGTTGTAAGAGAATAGATGGCATGCAAGGGGCTAGTAAAGTTCTAATGTTGTTCTGGCCTACTAAGTGAAGGTAGGCTGGATAGGAGTATATATATAAAAGGTTGGAGAGCGTTAGTAACGGACAATTCAAGGATCTTCAAGAGGTATGAGAGAGAGGCTAGGTCGGACAAGAGTCGAGAAGCGCGGGTGTCTTAATGAGAGGGGGGGGGGGGGGAGTTCAAGGGCTACAGGGAAATTTTGCCCCTAAGGTCCCTGGGCGTGGGGGTGGCATTAGGCTACAATTGATATGGAAGTTTGAAAAGGCAGTAGAATACGTTAGCCAAATGCTACCGGGGAATGCAACTATGGGGTGGTATATGAGTCTGGAAAAGATAGAGTTATGTGATCAGTCAGAGGGTTATGGATACTATTAGTTGGCCCTGGGAACTGCGTTTTCTATTAAATATAAAATACCACCCACAGCGGCAGTTCGTAGGGGTACTTAGTTATTGTTTCGGGGTACTTATGACAGATACTGGTAACCAGGTTATCTTATACAATCTCTGGTTGGGGTAAGAGGTGTAAGACACGAAATAAATTGGCGTAGTGTGGGCTGTGGATACGAAGGAGGCAAGGGGAAGACGTATGACAATTGTGGAAAGTAAATGGAAAAAGGTGAACACAATGGCGGATAAAAATACTTAACCTAAGGATTGCATACATAGATTTATGGGGCGATGGGTCTTCAGAAGCTTAGTCTGGCAAGACAAGATGTTAGGGAATGTTAATATTAATACTTAGTTACTAGAGGAACAGTGCAAGGGGCGACTGGGCACGGGTTACATCTATCTATACTAGTCATGGAAAATGATATACGAGGTCTAGGGACAGCGTGGGTGTTTTAACTTCTAAGATATATAACATCTACTTCTCGGATGCAAGAACATACATAGATATAATTATGGCTGTCTGATGTGTTGGCATTGGCTCAACGTCGGGACAGGCATGGGTGTTTTTAATATGAATGTATATTCCTGTTCATCATCTTTGTAGTTAGGAATGTAGGACACGAGGGGGTTAGTGTACGTGAGGTGTGGAAAATGGTCAGTTTTAGAAAAGGTAAATGGGTGTGTCCTGGAGCTGTTTAGCCCTGCGGCTTGGGCTGTCTGAAATGGCTGGCTCGGTCAGCTGGTCCTTTCGTTCTGTGGACCTTTCCTTTGGTGTTTCTGTGTGGTGTTCGTTCATGGCTTCTGTGGTGGGCTTCTCGTTCTGGGGCATTTTACTTCCCTCTCCTTCATTATAGGCTCGTCCTCGAGCCTCAAGGGTGAAGTAAAAAGAAGCATAGTCAGAAAAGTGTAGGTTAACAAGAAAAGTAGTATGACTAAGGGAAAAAAATAATATATACAGTATATGGAAAACATGTAAATTTAAGAAAGGACAGATACTTAAGAACACAGGAAATTAAGAAGAGGTAAAGTGTTTAACAATGTATAAAGCAAATTTAAAAGATAGTCAGAAAAGTGTAGGTAACAAGAAAAGTAGTATGACTAAGGAAAAAATATATAGTATATACAGTATATGGAAAACATGTAAATTTAAGAAAGGGCAGATAATTAAGAACACAGGAAATTAAGAAGAGGTAAAGTGTTTAACAATGTATAAAGCAAATTTAAAAGATAGTCAGAAAAGTGTAGATTAACAAGAAAAGTATTATGACTAAGGGAAAAAAAATACTATATACAGTATATGGAAAACATGTAAATTTAAGAAAGGACAGATAATTAAGAACACAGGAAATTAAGAAGAGGTAAAGTGTTTAACAATGTATAAAGCAAATTTAAAAGATAGTCAGAAAAGTGTAGGTAACAAGAAAAGTAGTATGACTAAGGAAAAAAAATAATATATACAGTATATGGAAAACATGTAAATGTATAGAATCATGCCCAATCGCTTAGGAATTGAAAACATTCGAAACAATTTAGTACAATAATATCCTCATCATCATCAGGGGAGGGGGGGAGTTAAGGTCGGCGTTAGTCTGGGTGACGGGCGGGTAATGGGGGGTGGTGGTCCACTTTCACTTTGGAAGGGCGGGGTGGATATACCGTTAGTTCTTGTCGTTAGGAATGTGGGTCTGGGGGCGAGCTGGCCCGGGGCCAGTTTTGGAGGGGGGGTCTAAGTGGTTTCGGTCGGGGGTAGTGATAGGGGGGTTTTAAAGATGAAACGGGCAGGTCGAGTCGGGGTTGTTGTTGCGGAAGAGGTTGGTGCTGGGGAGGGGTTGAATTGTGTAGAGAGTTGTGGTCGTGAGTGGGGATTGGGGAAGGGTGAGTAAGGCTGAAGGTTGAGAGTTTACTATGATCGGGTGGTTTGGAGGTTTGGGGTGTGGGGATTTGATAGGGAGATGGTGGGGGGGGGGTCTGGGCAGGCAGGGTTGTGGTTTGAGAGGGGTTGAATTTAGACTGATTTTATTTCCGGGAGAGACATGGATGGGATTTCGAGGAGTGGTTGAAGTTGAGAGGTTGATTATGTTGTTTGGGGCGAGAGAGAGAGTATTTTGGGGTTTAACCAAGGTGGAAAAAGTTTTGTGGTTGGATTGGGATGGGAGTGGTATTTCGTCGAGCGGGATCTTTGGGGGGGGAATTTGGGGCGGGTGGGGTAACGGTGAAGAGGGAGAGGTTGAAAGTTTAGCTGGGCTCATGATGGTGGGGGACCGACTGGTGAGCAGGTGTTCGGTACGCATGAGGGGGGGAAATCACTTTGGTGGGGGTCACGCGTGAGGGGGGGATTAACGGCGCGTGTGGGAGGATCCGAGTGGTGGGGTGTGTCGGTGGCAGTGACGGTTTGCTTAGAGGTTATCTGGGGTTGGTGAGTTTGTCTGTCATGAGGGGGTGAGTCAATTTGGGGCGGGTGGGGTAACGGTGAAGAGGGGGAGGTTGATAGTTTAGCTGGCCTCATGATGGTGGGGGACCGACTGGTGAGCAGGTGTTCGGTACGCATGAGGGGGGGGGGGGAATCACTTTGGTGGGGGTCACGCGTGAGGGGGGGATTAACGGCGCGTGTGGGAGGATCAGAGTGGTGGGGTGTGTCGGTGGCAGTGACGGTTTGCTTAGAGGTTATCTGGGGTTGGTGGGTTTGTCTGTCATGAGGGGGTGAGTCAAGTGTGGGGTTTTGAAGTTTATTAGGGGTGTGAATTGTGGGGGGGTGGAAGGGAGCTACTGACGGAAAACTGTCACAAGGGAGATTTTGTTGTTGGGGGAATAGCCGAGTATTTCTGGGGGAAGGGGGGGAACATAGTTGGGTCCTTAGGTCGTCATGCGTGAGGGGAGGATTAACGGCGCGTGTGGGAGGGTCAGGGTGGTGAGAGGTGAGCGAGTTAGGAAACGGGATTTGTTGGGGGGACTGCGGCGGGTTGGTGGGGGAAGAGTTAGGTGTAGAACAGGGGTTATTGGTAGAGGACTGATGTATTGATTTGGGGTTGTTAATAGGACGAATTTTGGGAATTTTCTTGGTGGCAGTCACGGTCTGGTTAGAGGTTCTCTGGGACTGGTGAGTTTGTTTGACATGAGAGGGAGAGTCAAGTGTGGGGTTTCGAAGTTTTCTAGGGGTGTGAATTGTGTGGGGGTGGAAGGGGGCTACTGACTGAAAACTGTCACAAGCTACCGACGGAAAACTGTCACAAGGGAAATTTTGTTGGTGGGGGGATAGCTGAACATTTCTGGGGTCATGGGGAAAATATGTTGTGGTAGGCCTACATAGGTAGGCATAGCTAGAATACGGGGCTTGTTGGGGGGGCTGCGGAGGGTTGGTGGGGGGAGAGTTCACTGGGGTTGGACTTTCACCGGAAGTCATTTTGGAAGGGTGCACGGAGTCTTGGATAGGGGCTAAAAGGTTGGATAGGGGATTCATCGAACTGCGTAGGCATTCTTCTCTGATGGCGAGCATATGTTCTTCGAATAAGCCATACGGGTCGAGATGGGCGGTGATGTGGGGTGGGAGGATGTTTAACAATGCGGTGAATAAGAGTTCATTTTGTTGGTCGTAATCTTCATAGCTATACGTGGTCCTCACATATCTGTAGAGTTGTATGAGGGTCACATTTATATCCCCTTCATACTTGATCTCGTCGACTTTTATTATTTTGGGGGCGACGGGGGAACCCAAAAGTGGATCTAAAGTCCGGATCACGAAGGATCGAAACTGGTTCCAGGTACTCTCTGGCGTATTCTGTGTCACCATTTGGTGAATAAATTCTTTAAAGGTAGGCTTATCAACAAGTTGGGAAACGGCTTCTCCCAACTGTACAATATGCAAAATTGCCATGGCGATTTTTTCGCGGTCATTATGAAGTACCACATCGTACACTGGCTTTATTATGTCTAAGTAACTGGTGATATCATATGTGTTTACATCATACTTGGGAATGTGTGCGAGTGGCTGAAGATTTCGCGATGTTGCCATGCTTCTATTGTTCCAAACTTGCAGTGTAATGCAACCTTTTATCCGAATCAAGAACCACCGCTGCCGCCAATGTTATGCCCTGTTTTTCTACAGGTTTAACTTGGGTAATGTGAGTTCTAAATTGACTGGGTATATAAGGCTGCATGCACAATACAAGATATGAGGAATAGAGAACACAAAGAAACACATGGTAGCAAGTTACATGATCACGTTTATTGATATACCACTGCAGAATACTTGTGTAAGACAATATAATAGAATTGAACAACACTAGCATAAGTGGATCTGGATGGAGCCTAGTCTCCCACTTCCAACGTTCAGGTATTAATCTTCTGATCACTGGCTTTGATTTCACAGGTTTATATACCGAAGACCATCAATGTTACTTATAGATTCATATTCACTGTTAGATTTATTACTGGTAGCTCTGGTGCACAAGTAGTAGTTCACAGACTAGATTAGACACGCATTTTTAGAGCACGGGAATTCTAGTAACCTCAGGGGGTACTGATCTAAGTTTTATATCCTTGTCTCAGAAATACATAGAACGCAAATCAGTGGGCGAACGTTAGATATCACTAGAGTTTTAATATCTGAATAAGGTAATTACGAGAGTCAAGGTCGCCTGTTAATTAAAGAGCACTGATCGCTTAGTACGTCCCAAATGGAATGGTTAAGTATGAATTACACTGGGCAAGGTCTTAGCCACTTCGTAGAAATATTAATTAGTGAATCTAAAACAGCACAGTAATATGTAGTACTGCTAAAGGGAATCTTGGGTAGTATCTGATGGGTCTGGTCCTGGTTATCTTGCGTCCATGATGTTGGGGGCTAACGACTGGTTCCGCGGCCGTCCAGGGGGGCCATATGTGTGAAGTTCTTCAATACGTGGGCAGGTCCTTCTATCCAAATCTGCCACGGAGTCTGCCGGTTCTGGGATCTCACTCCGGAACAACACAAGGGCAGAGCTAGAAATTAACTGCAGGGTAGTGACCCCTGGTTGGTGTCTAGCTTTCAACTGATTTGACTGGGGGCGGGAGTTAGATTTATAGGCTCGGTTCTGGACCCTGTAGACAGTAGGGATCTCGAGTCTTATGGACTTAATTGAGCTCTCAATAGATATGGGGACTAGGTAAGATGGTATTTACTGTTGTGGCACAGGGCGATAGGAAGCCTTTATATTTTCATATAACTGAGCCTTAGTAAGAGGTACTATTTTGGCTATACTGGACGTATTTAGGGGAGAGAGACTGGATCTACTTTGCGAGGAGGATGGGGACAGCTGTGATAGGAGCGTCTCTCTAGATTGTTCAATCTTCATTCGATGGTATAGCTGAGGTGCTAATTTAGTGATCAGAGCATGCAAGAAAGGTGAATGGTTTATTGTGAGTTAATAGAGGTTAGTAAAGGTGTTAGTCATTCATGGTTAGTTCATCGATAGGAAGAATTCCTGTGCTACCTGGCAATGACTCGAAAGTCAAAACAGGGGCCAGGTATACCTCCGCGGGGGTGGGGGTCTCCCTCCTCGGGTGGGCAAAAAGGGGGAGCTGGGCGCCCTCTCTCTGATATAGTCGTCCGGCGGCTGTGGCTAGGGGCTTGCCATATCACCAGTGTTTGTAATAACCCTCTGTGTATGAGACAGATGGGAGTGTCTTTAATACCAAAACCGAAGGTGCCTTAGCTAGCTGGTTTTACTCGGCTGGTTGTTAATTGTAGGGTTTGCTGGATATGGTGGAGACTGGGTTGCTAACTCTGCCACATTTATCTGGAAGTATGGCAATAGAAGTTAGTTACTGGCGGGGCGGCTAGCCTCGCACCGACGACCATTGGGTGCAGGGTTGTGAATGTGTTGTAAGAGAATAGATGGCATGCAAGGGGCTAGTAAAGTTCTAATGTTGTTCTGGCCTACTAAGTGAAGGTAGGCTGGATAGGAGTATATATATAAAAGGTTGGAGAGCGTTAGTAACGGACAATTCAAGGATCTTCAAGAGGTATGAGAGAGAGGCTAGGTCGGACAAGAGTCGAGAAGCGCGGGTGTCTTAATGAGAGGGGGGGGGGGGGAGTTCAAGGGCTACAGGGAAATTTTGCCCCTAAGGTCCCTGGGCGTGGGGGTGGCATTAGGCTACAATTGATATGGAAGTTTGAAAAGGCAGTAGAATACGTTAGCCAAATGCTACCGGGGAATGCAACTATGGGGTGGTATATGAGTCTGGAAAAGATAGAGTTATGTGATCAGTCAGAGGGTTATGGATACTATTAGTTGGCCCTGGGAACTTCGTTTTCTATTAAATATAAAATACCACCCACAGCGGCAGTTCGTAGGGGTACTTAGTTATTGTTTCGGGGTACTTATGACAGATACTGGTAACTAGGTTATCTTATACAATCTCTGGTTGGGGTAAGAGGTGTAAGACACGAAATAAATTGGCGTAGTGTGGGCTGTGGATACGAAGGAGGCAAGGGGAAGACGTATGACAATTGTGGAAAGTAAATGGAAAAAGGTGAACACAATGGCGGATAAAAATACTTAACCTAAGGATTGCATACATAGATTTATGGGGCGATGGGTCTTCAGAAGCTTAGTCTGGCAAGACAAGATGTTAGGGAATGTTAATATTAATACTTAGTTACTAGAGGAACAGTGCAAGGGGCGACTGGGCACGGGTTACATCTATCTATACTAGTCATGGAAAATGATATACGAGGTCTAGGGACAGCGTGGGTGTTTTAACTTCTAAGATATATAACATCTACTTCTCGGATGCAAGAACATACATAGATATAATTATGGCTGTCTGATGTGTTGGCATTGGCTCAACGTCGGGACAGGCATGGGTGTTTTTAATATGAATGTATATTCCTGTTCATCATCTTTGTAGTTAGGAGTGTAGGACACGAGGGGGTTAGTGTACGTGAGGTGTGGAAAATGGTCAGTTTTAGAAAAGGTAAATGGGTGTGTCCTGGAGCTGTTTAGCCCTGCGGCTTGGGCTGTCTGAAATGGCTGGCTCGGTCAGCTGGTCCTTTCGTTCTGTGGACCTTTCCTTTGGTGTTTCTGTGTGGTGTTCGTTCATGGCTTCTGTGGTGGGCTTCTCGTTCTGGGGCATTTTAATTAAAATCCTCACAAAATGACGAAGAACGGGTGAAATTTGTAGAGTTACGACGCAAAGCCAAAAAGTTAATTAAGCAAAGTAAAAAGACCCTGGAGTTACATGTTGCGAATCAAAGTAAAACAAACCCGAAAGAATTCTATAGTTATATCAGAAAGAAAAAAGTAGTTACTTCAACTGTTGGACCGTTAGTCGATGAAAATGGAGAATACACCAAAGACGAAGTACAAATGAGTAATGCCCTCAATACCTTCTTTGCATCAGTTTTTACAACCGAAGACCTCAGTGATATCCCTACACCATCGCCGATTCAGATTGGTAATTCAGATGTTCTAAGCAATATCACCATTACAGAGAGAGAAGTATTGAATTGTTTAGATAAACTCAAGGTAAATAAAACGCCTGGACCTGATACAATCTCACCTAGAGTTCTAAAGGAAGCTAAGGAGGAGCTCTCCAAACCACTGACATTGCTATTCAATGAATTCTTGCAGTCTGGGACTATGCCTGATCAGTGGAAGCTAGCCAACGTAACACCGATATTAAAAAAAGGCAGCAAATCCCTACCCAGTAATTATTGTCCAATTAGCTTAACCTCAATTTTATGTAAAATGCTAGAAACGGTCATAAGAGACAGACTCGTAAATCACTTAGAGGCAAATAACTTACTTAAAGATACTCAACACGGCTTTCGTAAAAAACGTTCCTGTTATAACAAACCTCTTAGACTTCTTCCACGATATCCTCAACCTCTACGATGAGAGTAAAGCTGTAGATATTATATACCTTGATTTTCAAAAGGCCTTTGACAAAGTTCCCCACAAACGTTTACTGCTAAAACTAAAAGCTCATGGAATACAAGACGGTGTGTTGAAATGGATAAAAAATTGGCTCAGCGACAGAAAGCAAAGAGTAGTCATAAACGGTAAGGCATCTAAATGGACCAATGTAAGTAGCGGGGTACCCCAGGGATCGGTACTAGGACCAATTCTCTTTCTAATTTACATCAACGACATAGATGAGAGTCTCACCTGTACAATCTCAAAATTTGCTGACGATACAAAAATTGCAAATAGCGTACTCTCAAAGAACAAGTTAACGATATGCAACACAATCTAGATAAATTGTCATGTTGGGCCCAAATTTGGCAAATGAGTTTCAATGCGGATAAATGTAAAGTACTACATATCGGATACCTAAATGAGAAAGCAAACTATTCGATGAATGGCACTCAGCTTAAGAATGTAAACAAAGAAACCGATCTGGGAGTAACAATATCGAGTAACCTAAAACCGAGTCAACAATGTTCAGAAGTTGTTAAGAAGGCAAACAAATAATTGGGTTTATAGGCAGGTCATTTGAGCATAAATCCAAAGAAGTTATCCTAACCCTTTACAATTCCTTAGTACGCCCTCTTCTGGAATACTGCATTCAATCCTGGTGCCCTTATTACCAAAAAGATATAAACAAGCTAGAACGAGTTCAACGTAGAGTTACCAAAATGATACCTAGCCTAAAGAACAAACCATACGAAGAGCGTCTTAGAGAATTAAATCTATTTCCTTTAACCCAGCGCAGATTAAGAGGTGACTTAATTCAAGTGTTCAAATCATCAAAGGCATCGACAATATGAACTGTAGTAAGTACTTCACTATCGACCAATCTAATTACACGCGGGGAAACGGTTGCAAAATTATTGGTAAATCTTTTAACTCACACGAATCTAAGAATTTCTTCTTCAATCGAGTTGTCAACTTGTGGAATGGGCTTCCCCGAGACGTTATAGACTGCAGCACCGTTGATTCATTTAAACTCCGCTTAGACAAATATCTCGCATCAAACCCGCGACTGACTGCGTTTGTAAATGAATAACTTTATTTTATCCCCCCTCAGTTACTAACCCATCTGTTCCCTACTAACTTCCTAATCCTGCCACGGACATTAGTTCTAGGGCAGTAGTTCCCTTTCCAATGTTCCCTTACCCACTCTAAACCACTGTTCGGACACTTGATCCTCAGTGTTTTGGAGGACAAGCAGCCTAGAAGGGTCACTAGACCTGTTGTTGCTTGATTTCCTTTGTACTCCTTTGTACTACCCACTGCATTAATCCCCCTTCCTCCCTCCCTCCCCACTGCATTAATCCCCCTTCCTCCCTCCCCCTCCACTGAATTAATCTCCCTTCGACCCTCCCCACTGCATTAATCCACCTTCCTCCCTCCACAATGCATTAATCCCCTTTCCTCCCTCCCTCACCACTGCATTGATCCCCCTCTCTCCCTTCCTCCCATCTGCATTAATCCTCTTCCCCCCTTCCTCCCCACTGCATTAATCCCCCTTCCTCCCTCCCCACTGCGTTAATCCCCCTTCCTCCTAACTACATTAATCCCCCTCCCCACTGCATTCATCCCCCTTCCTCCCTCCACAATGCATTAATCCCCCTTCCTCCCTCCCTCACCACTGCATTGATCCCCCTCGCTCCCTCCCTCCCAACTGCATTAATCCTCCTCCTCCCTTCCTCCCCACTGCATTAATCCCCCTTCCTCCCTCCCCACTGCATTAATCCCCCTTCCTTTCGATCCTAATGAAAAAATGTAAGGAAAACCTCTCAAAACCCCTGGCTATAATGTGGAGAAGGAGTCTAGACACTGGTGACATACCAGATAGCTTGAAAAACGCAATAATTGCCCCACTGCATAAAGGAGGGAGTAAAGCACTACCAAAAAACTACCGCCTGGTAGCTCTAACCTCTCACATCATTAAAGTTTTCAAGCGAGTCCTGCGAAGCAAAATTTCAACATTCATGGAGACAAATGAACTACACAACACCGGTCAACATGGGTTCAGAGCGGGAAGATCATGTCTCTCACAACTTTTGGAACACTATGACAAAATTCTTAAAGCGCTAGAAGAAAAGAAAAACGTGGATGTCATTTACACCGATTTTGCTAAGGCATTTGATAAATGTGACCATGGTGAGGGTGAAAGGTGTACTGAGTGATGAATTCGCAGTCCGTGTTGGAGTCCATCAGGGTTCAGTGTTAAGCCCCCTCCTCTTTATTATGGTCTTGGAGGCGCTGTCTAGAGTTTTTAGAGGCGGACTCCCGTTGGAACTGTTTTATGCAGACGATTTAGTCCTAATAGCTGACAGTATGCAGGATGCTGAGGCCAAATTCAGAAAGTGGAGAGAGGGCATGGCGAGCAAGGGTTTAAGAGTCAATATTAACAAAACCAAGGTTATGCATTGTAGTTTGAGACGAGGCAATGTGGAAAAGAGCGGTGCATACCCATGTGCAGTGTGTGGAAAGGGAGTGGGCGTTAACTCAATTCAATGTAGCATCTGTCGATGTTGGGTACACCATGGGAGTAAGCGCTGTAGTAGAATAAAGGGGCCCCTGCCGAAGGATAAGTCAGAAATAGAGAAATTTGAGTGCGTAGTGTGCAAAGGCGAGCTTGTGTTAAGTGATGATCCTGTGGCTGTGAATTTTGGAAATGAGTCTTTGGAGCTGGTGAACAAGTTTTGTTACCTAGGAGATACCATCTCTGCCGGTGGTGGGGCCGAGGCTGCCACTGTTGCTAGAATTAGGTGTGGCTGGGGGAAGTTCAGAGAATTGATGCCAATCCTGACCATGAAAAGAATGCCTCTCCCCCTGAAGGGAAAGGTGTATGCCTCATGTGTTAGAAGTGCAATGACGTATGCCTCAGAAACATGGGCCGTTAAAGTAGAGGATGTCAACAGAATGGAGCGTAATGAGATGAGAATGGTGAGATGGATGTGTGGGGCCAGGCTACAGGATAGAATAACAAATGTTGAGCTGAGGAGACGTTTAGGTATAAAGAGTATTAGCGAGGTGATGCGTACAAGTAGACTGGGATGGTATGGACATGTGGAGAGAATGGATGAACAAAATTGGGTGACAAAATGCAGGTCTGTGATTGTGGAGGGAGCTGCACCAAGGGGTGGACCGAGGAAGACCTGGGATCGGACTATACGCGCCGATCTCAAATCCAAGAACTTGACAAGTGAAGCAGCCCTTAACAGGGTTGCCTGGAACGCCGCCATTAGGACAAGAGACTGAAACTGCACTTATGTGTGGAACACTCAGTCTTAAAATGTTATGTATGTATGTATGTATGTATAATAGCCCACAAACTGAAAGCAAAAGGTATAACTGGGAAAATCGGACGGTGGATATACAATTTCCTCGTAAACCGAAAACAATCGGTAGCAGTAAACCAAGTCACTTCCGAGCCTTCGGATGTCAAAAGCTCAGTGCCCCAAGGAACAGTGCTAGCGCCCCTTCTGTTCCTCATACTAATTTGCGACATAGATACCAATACCAGACACAGTACGGTGTCGTCTTTTGCTGATGACACAAAATTAAGCAAGATAGTAAACACACAAGAGGACACGGGCCGACTGCAGGAAGACATGAATGTAGTGTTCCAGTGGACCAGGGAAAACAACATGCAATTCAATGAGGAAAAATTCCAATTAATACGGTACGGAGATAATAATGGTGTTAAAGAAATTACAAATTACTTAACAGAATCTAACCACATAATAGAACGGAAAGACAGTGTGAAAGACCTTGGGGTATTAATGTCTGAAAATATGGGTTTCAAAGTACATAACCAGGTCAAAGTGGCGGCTGCGAAACGTCTAACGGGTTGGATTCTGCGTACTTTTAAAACACGCGGTGAATTGCCTATGATAACGCTCTTCAAATCTCTAGTGCTACCGCGGCTTGAATACTGTAGCGTATTAACATCCCCATACAAAGCAGGTGAAATAAATGACGTAGAGAGTGTACAAAGAAATTTCACTTCGCATATAAGTTCGATAAAACATCTACACTATTGGGAGCGTTTAAGAGCACTGAATCTGTACTCACTGGAACGTAGAAGAGAACGTTACCTAATAATATCTATCTATCTATCTATCTATATGCTCAGGCCCAATCCCCATTTTGGGGGTAGCCGACTCAAGACAGAGCAAGAACAGGGAAAACACAAAAACAACATAAAACAAAAAATAAACACAGATAAAAAACACAAACTCACACACATCCAGGTCACCCAGGAGAAGACCCAGAGACCAGGGTTACCAAGGTCGCTCCAGCACTCCCCCGGCCCCTGACCACCCGGAGAGGTTCCGATCTCGGCAGGCAGACATGCAGCGGAGCCAAAGCCACAAGCCCTCCCACCACACTTCCAGGCACACCCTTCATATTAATCGTCCCCCCTGGCCAGGCGCCTGATGGACTATTATCTAGTCGAACTTGCGCCCGACCCCTTACTCCAAATGACCACGTGTTCACTCAACTATTCACAAGCATTCTCCATTCACTCCTGTCCACCACCACTTCCCCTGCCTGATCTATAGTCATTCCTCTATCATCCAAAGCCTTTCTTACACAGTCTCTCCATCTCAATGGGGTCTTCCTGCCCTTCTATCTCCCCTTGTACCTGACTCACATATTCTCTTTGTAAGCCTTTCATCTCCCATTCGTTCAACATGACCATACCAGCTCAGCACCCTTCTGTCCACTCTGGCTGACAAATGTTCCTGCTGCCCCACTCTCCTACGTAACTCTTCATTCCTCAATCTGTCTCTACGAGTAACTCCACACATACTCCTCAAGCAGCTCATCTCCATCACATCCAGCCCTCTTTTCTCCTTTTTCTTCAGAGCCCATGTCTCAGCCCCATACATCACTGTTGGCACAACAATTAATATACACATGGAAAATCGCAGAGGGTTTAGTACCAAACCTACATACTCCGATAGTCATGAAATTCAGTGATAGGAGAGGCTGGGAATGCGAAATCCCCCGGATGAATAACAGGGGTGCTATGGGCTCTCTGCGAGAGGGCTGGTTATCACACAGAGGCCCACGTCTCTTCAACAAACTCCCACGGCGAGTAAGAGACATGAGGGACATCTCGTTAGACAACTTCAAGAGAGCCCTAGATGTCGAACTGCAAAAAGTGCCAGACGAGCCCATCCTCGCAAGGGAGCGAGCTGTCGCTTCAAACAGTCTACTGCACCAAATCACCACCCATAACGAGGGGCGTCGCGCTCCTTGGTGCCGCTAGAGGAGCGGCGAACACATCCAAAGGTATCCAAAGGTAAGGTATCCTCCCAACTACATTAATCCCCCTCCCTCCCTCCCCACTGCATTCATCCCCCTCCCAACCTCCCCACTGCATTAATCGCCCTCCCTACCTTCCCACTGCATTAATCCCCCTCCCTACCTCCCCACTGCATTAATCCCCCTCCCTACCTCTCCACTGCATTAATTAATCCCCCTCCCCCCTCAATTAATCCCCCTCCCTCCCTCCCCACGGCATGAATCCCCTCCCTACTCCATTAATCCCCCTCCCTCCCTCCCTACCTCCCAACTGCATTTATCTTCCTCCCTCCCTCTCTCCCCACTGGATTAATCCCGCTTCCTCTCTCCCTTTCTGTCCACTGCATTAATCCCCCTCCCTCCGTGCCCCCTGCATTAATCCCCCCTCCTCCCTCCCTCCCCACTGCATTGATCCCCCTTCCTCCCTCCGCACTGCATTAAACCCCCTTCCTCCCTCCCCACTCCGTTAATCCCCCTCCCTACCTCCCCACTGCATTAATTCCCCTTCCTCCCTCCCCACTGCATTAATCCCCCTCCCTACCTCACCACTTCATTAATCCCCCTTCCTCCCCACTGCATTAATCCCCCTTACTCCCTCACCACTGCATTAATCCCCCTCCCTACCTCACCACTGCATTAATCCGCCTGCCTCCCTCCCCACTGCATTAATCCTCCTTCCTCCCTCACCAATGCATTAATCCCCCTCCCTACCTCCCCACTGCATTAATACCCCTTCCCCACCTCACCATTGCATTAAACCCCCTCCCTACCTCCCCACTGCATTAGCCCCCTCCCCACCTCCCCACTGCATTAATCCCCCTCCCTACTTCCCCACTGCATTAATCGCCCTTCCTCCCTCACCACTGCATTAATCACCCTCCCTCCCTTCATCCCCACTGCATTCATCCCCCTCCCTCCCTCCCTCCCGGCAGAGGAACTACTTTGCAAGTACCGGCGGCTGATCAGGTCCTTCAAGGAAAAATCTAATAGAATCTTAATTTCAGGAATTGTTCCCCGGATTGATGTAGAAAACCGATTCTACAACATAGCTACCAGTACAAATCGCCGACTAGCCAATCTCTGCAGGGGGGAGGACATCGGCTTTGTCGACACGTGGGATAATTTTTACTATGATAAATCTTTGTTTTCAGGAGATGGTGTACATCTCAATGAAGTAGGAGCTGCACGTCTTGGTCGTCTGCTGAACGATGCAGTCAAGGATATCCGTTCAAAAAACGGGGTCAACCGGGAGTATCCGGGGGTAGTGTAAGTCAAATACGAACTGAAAATTCAGACAATGCACAATCAGTAACATCCAACTCTAATACTCTTAAGGTGTTTTATGTAAATGCTCGTAGCATACGCAATACATTTTCAGATCTAGAGGAAATCGTGTTTACAGAACATTATGATATAATCGGCATTACAGAATCTTGGTTAAATACGGAAGACAGAGACTTTTTAGCCAAATATACGCTTCCTGGTTATACAATGTTTGAGAAAAGTCGGATCAATAGAAATGGAGGAGGAGTTCTGTTTTTTATAAAGGAAAGTCTTAATCCCATCTTAATGTCAAAACCTCAAATTGCGAATATAGACATATCTTACGTACTATTAAATAATAAACGAGGAACTAAAATAACACTAGCTTTATTATACAGACCCCCAGCTCAATCAGTGCAAACTGACAGTGAAATTTATGTACAAATTGCAGAAATAACTAACATTCAAGATACCGTAATTCTTAGCGATTTCAACTTACCCGTGACTAAATGGGGCGATATTCTTACTTCACACTCTGGACACGACCTCTATGCTAACTTGCAAGAGAGTTCACTTTTCAATTTGTACAATCTCCGACCCGTGGTTATAATGTGCTTGACCTTGTACTCGCAACAAAAGAAGAATTAATAGAGAATTTGAATGTTGGTGATGAATTCAGTAACAGCACCATCGTACGATAACTTTCACTTTAAAGTTTACTAGTAACAAATCAAATAGCAGCATTGAGAAAGTCCCTAATTTCAAGAAAGCAAATTTTCATAAACTTAAATCAAAGCTTAAAGAAACTGACTGGAGCTTTCTGACTAACAATAACGACATAAATACATCTTGGGAGTGTTTCACAACCACTTACCTTAAGGCAGTGCAAGACTGCATACCATCGAAAATACGGCGTCCAGGCCATAATGATAAGCCCAAATGGTGGAATAAAGATATTTCAGACTGTCTGCTTGCTAAAAAATTTGCTAATGATAGATTAAAATCCTCACAAAATGACGAAGAACGGGTGAAATTTGTAGAGTTAAGACGCAAAGCCAAAAAGTTAATTAAGCAAAGTAAAAAGACCCTGGAGTTACATGTTGCGAATCAAAGTAAAACAAACCCGAAAGAATTCTATAGTTATATCAGAAAGAAAAAAGTAGTTACTTCAACTGTTGGACCGTTAGTCGATGAAAATGGAGAATACACCAAAGACGAAGTACAAATGAGTAATGCCCTCAATACCTTCTATGCATCAGTTTTTACAACCGAAGACCTCAGTGATATCCCTACACCATCGCCGATTCAGATTGGTAATTCAGATGTTCTAAGCAATATCACCGTTACAGAGAGAGAAGTATTGAATTGTTTAGATATAATCAAGGTAAATAAAACGCCTGGACCTGATACAATCTCACCTAGAGTTCTAAAGGAAGCTAAGGATGAGCTCTCCAAACCACTGACATTGCTATTCAATGAATCCTTGCAGTCTGGGACTATGCCTGATCAGTGGAAGCTAGCCAACGTAACACCGATATTAAAAAAAGGCAGCAAATCCCTACCCAGTAACTATCGTCCAATTAGCTTAACCTCAATTGTATGTAAAATGCTAGAAACGGTCATAAGAGACAGACTCGTAAATCACTTAGAGGCAAATAACTTACTTAAAGATACTCAACAAGGCTTTCGTAAAAAACTTTCCTGTTTAACAAACCTCTTAGACTTCTTCCACGATATCCTCAACCTCTACGATGAGAGTAAAGCTGTAGATATTATATACCTTGATTTTCAAAAGGCCTTTGACAAAGTTCCCCACAAAAGTTTACTTCTAAAACTAAAAGCGCATGGAATACAAGACGGTGTGTTGAAATGGATAGAAAATTGGCTCAGAGACAGAAAGCAAAGAGTAGTCATAAAAGGTAAGGCATCTAAATGGACCAATGTAAGTAGCGGGGTACCCCAGGGATCGGTACTAGGACCAATTCTCTTTCTAATTTACATCAACGACATAGATGAGAGTCTCACCTGTACAATCTCAACATTTGCTGACGATACAAAAATTGCAAATAGCGTACTCTCAAAAGAACAAGTTGACGATATGCAACACAATCTAGATAAATTGTCATGTTGGGCCCAAATTTGGCAAATGAGTTTCAATGCGGATAAATGTAAAGTACTATATATCGGATACCTAAATGAGAAAGCACACTATTCGATGAATGTAAACAGAGAAACCGATCTGGGAGTAACAATATCGAGTAACCTAAAACCGAGTCAACAATGTTCAGAAGTTGTTAAGAAGGCAAACAAAATAATTGGCTTTATAGGCAGGTCATTTAAGCATAAATCCAAAGAAGTTATCCTAACCCTTTACAATTCCTTAGTCCGCCCTCTTCTGGAATACTGCGTTCAATCCTGGTGCCCTTATTACCAAAAAGATATAAACAAGCTAGAACGAGTTCAACGTAGAGTTACCAAAATGATACCTAGCCTGAAGAACAAACCATACGAAGAGCGTCTTAGAGAATTAAATCTATTTCCTTTAACCCAGCGCATATTAAGAGGTGACTTAATTCAAGTGTTCAAAATCATCAAAGGCATCGACAATATGAACTGTAGTAAGTTCTTTACTATCGACCAATCTAATTACTCGCTGGGAAACGGTTGCAAAATTATTGGAAAATCTTTTAACTCACAAGAATCTAAGAATTTCTTCTTCAATCGAGTTGTCAACTTGTGGAATGGGCTTCCCCGAGACGTTATAGACTGCAGCGCCGTTGATTCATTTAAACTCCAGTTAGACAAATATCTCGCATCAAACCCGCGACTGACTGCATTTGTAAATGAATAACTTTATTTTATCCCCTCCTCAGTTACTAACCCATCCGTCCCCTACTAACTTCCTAATCCTGCCACGGACATTAGTTCCAGGGCAGTAGTTCCCTTTCCAACGTTCCCTTACCCACTCTAAACCACTGTTTGGACACTTGATCCTCAGTGTTTTGGAGGACAAGCAGCCTAGAAGGGTCACTAGACCTGTTGTTGCTTGATTTCCTTTGTACTCCCCACTGCATTAATCCCCCTTCCCACATCATTTGTCCCCCTCCCTCCCTCCCTACCTCCCCACTGCATTAATCCCCCTCCCTCCCTCCCTCCACACTGCATTAATACCCCTCCCTCCCTCCCTACCTCCCCACTGCATTAATCCTCCTCCCTCCCTCCCTCCACACTGCATTAATCCCCCTCCCTCCCTCCCCACTGCATTAATCTAAATCCCTCCCTCCCTCCCTACTGCATTAATCCCCCTACCTCCCTCCCTCCCTGCCCACTGCATTGATCCCCCTCCCTCCCTCCCTCCCTCCCCATTGTATTCATCCCTCTCCCTCCCCACTGCATTCATCACCCTCCCTCCCTACCTCCTTGCCCACGGAATTAATCACCCTCCCTCCCCACTGCATTGATCCCCCTTCCTCTCCCCCTCCCCACTGCATTAATCCCCCTCGCTACCTCCCCACTGCATAATCCCCCTCCCTCCCTCCCTCCCTCCACATTGTATTCATCCCCCTCCCTCCCTCCCCACTGCATTCCTCACCCTCCCTCCCTTCCTACTGCATTAATCCCCCTTCCTCACTCTCTCCCCACTGCATTAATCCCCCTTCCTCTCTCCCTCCCAACTGTGTTAATCCCCCTTCCGCCCTACCTCCCCACTGTATTCATCCCCCTTCCTCCCTCCGTCCCCACTGCATTAATCCCCTCCCTCCCCACTGCCTTAAATATCCCCCTGTATTCATTTTCCTCCTCACTCCCTCCCCACTGTAGTAATCTCCGTTACGCACTCCCTCCCCCCTTCATTCATCACCCTCCCTCGCCAATATATTCATCCCCCTTCCTCCCTCACTACCCACTGCATTAATCCCCCTTCCTCCTTCCCTTCCCACTGCATTAATCCCCCTTCCTCCCTCCCTCCCACTGCATTAATCCCCCTTCCTCCCTCACTACCCACTGCATTAATCCCCCTTCCTCCCTCCCCACTGCATTAATCCCCTCCCTCCTTCCCTCCCCACTGCATTAATCCCCCTTCCTCCCTCCCTCTCCACTGAATTAATCCCCCTTCGATCCTCCCCACTGCATTAATCCCCCTTCCTCCCTCCACAATGCATTAATCCCCCTTCCTCCCTCCCTCACCACTGCATTGATCGCCCTCCCTCCCTCACCACTGCATTGATCGCCCTCCCTCCCTCCCATCTGCATTAATCCTCCTCCCCCCTTCCTCCCCACTGCATTAAGCCCCCTTCCTCTCTCCCCACTGCATTAATCCCCCTTCCTCCCAACTACATTAATCCCCTCCCTCCCTCCCCACTGCATTCATCCCCCTTCCTCCCTCCACAATGCATTAATCCCCCTTCCTCCCTCCCTCACCACTGCATTGATCCCCCTCACTCCCTCCCTCCCAACTGCATTAATCCTCCTCCCCCCTTTCCCCCCTCTGCATTAATCCCCCTCCCTCCCTCCCCACTGCATAAATCCCCCTTCCTCCCAACTACATTAATCCCCCTCCCTCCCTCCCCACTGCATTCATCCCCCTCCCTCCCTCCCCATTGCATTAATCCCCCTCCCTATCTTCCCACTGCATTAATCCCCCTCCCTACCTCCCCACTGCATTAATCCCCCTCCCTACCTCGCCACTGCATTAATCCCCCTTCCTCCCTCACCACTGCATTAATTAATCCCCCACCCCCCTCCCCACTGAATTAATCCCCCTCCCTCCCTCCCCACTGCATGAATCCCCCTCCTCCCTCCATTAATCCCCCTCCCTCCCTCCCTACCTCCCAAGTGCATTAATCCTCCTCCCTCCCTCTCTCCCCACTGGATTTATCCCGCTTCCTCTCTCCCTCCCTCTCCACTGAATTAATCCCCCTTCGATCCTCCCCACTGCATTAATCCCCCTTCCTCCCTCCACAATGCATTAATCCCCCTTCCTCCCTCCCTCACCACTGAATTGATCGCCCTCCCTCCCTCCCTCCCATCTGCATTAATCCTCCTCCCCCCTTCCTCCCCACTGCATCAAGGAAGGGGAAGGGGAAGGGGAAGAGGAAGGGGTTCCTCCCTCCCCACTGCATTAATCCCTCGTCCTCCCTCCCTCACCACTGCATTGATCCTCTTCCCTCCCTACCTCCCTACCTCCCAACTTCATAAATCCCCCTGCCCCCTTCCTCCCCACTGCATTAATCCCCCTTCCTACCGACTACATTAATCATCCTCCCTCCCTCCCCACTGCATTCATCGCCCTCCCTACCTCTCCACTGCAATAACCCCCCTCCCTACCTCCCCACTGCATTAATCCCCCTCCCTTCCTCCCCACTGCATTAATCCCCCTCCCTACCTCCCCACTGCAATAATCCCCCCCAACCTCCCCACTGCATTAATCCCCCTTCCTCCCTCACCACTGCATTAATCCCCCTCCCTCCCTTCCTCCCCACTGCATTAATTACCCTCCCTCCCTTCCCACTGCATTAATCCCCCTTCCTCCCTCATCACTGCATTAATCCCCCTCCCTCCCTTCCTCCCCACTGCATTAATCACCCTCCCTCCCTTCCCACTGCATTAATCCCCCTCCCTCCCTCCCAACTGCATTAATCCCCCTCCCTCCCTCCCCACTGTGTTAATCCCTCTTCCTCCCTACCTCCCCACTGTATTCATCCCCCTTCCTCCCTCCCTCCCCACTGCATTAATCCCCTCCCTCCCCACTGCCTTAAATATCCCCCTGTATTAATTTTCCTCCTCACTCCCTCCCCACTGCAGTAATCTCCCTTCCTCCCCCCTACATTCATCACCCTCCCTCGCCAATGTATTCATCCCCCTTCCTCCCTCACTACCCACTGCATTAATCCCCTCCCTCCCTCCCTCCCCACTTCATTAATCCCCCTTCCTCCCTCCCTCCCCACTGAAATAATCCCCCTTCCTCCATCCCTCCCCACTGCATTAATCCCCCTTCCTCCCTCCCTCCCCAATGCATTAATCCCCCTTCGATCCTTCCCACTGCATTAATCCCCCTTCTTTCCTCCCCACTGCATTAATCCCCCTTCCTTCCTCCCTCACCACTGCATTGATCCCCCTCCCTCCCAACTGCATTAATCCTCCTCCCCCCTTCCTCCCCGCTGCATTAATCCCCCTTTCTCCCTCCCCAATGCATTAATCCCCCTTCCCCCCCAACTACATTAATCCCCCTCCATACCTCCCCACTGCATTCATCCCCCTCCCTACCTCCCCACTGCATTAATCCCCCTCCCTACCTTCCCACTGCATTCATCCCCCTCCCTACCTCGCCACTGCATTAATCCCCCTTCCTCCCTCACCACTGCATTAATTAATCCTCTCCCCCCTCCCCACTGAATTAATCCCCCCCCCCCCCCCCCCCCCGCATGAATCCCTCCCCCCCGCCATCAATCCCCCTCCCTCCCTCCCAACTGCATTAATCCTCCTCCCGCCCTCTCTCCCCACTGGATTAATCCCGCTTCCTCTCTCCCTTTCTGTCCACTGCATTAATCCCCCTCCCTCCCACCCTACCTCCCCACTGCATTAATCCCCCTCCCTCCCTGCCAACTGCATTAATCCCCCTTGCTCCCTCCCTCCCCACTGCATCGATCCCCCTTCCTCCCTCCCCACTGCATTAATCCCCCTTCCTCCCTCCCCACTGCATTAATCCCCTTCCTCCCTCCCCACTGCATTAATCCCTCGTCCTCCCTCCCTCACCACTGCATTGATCCCCCTCCCTCCCTTCTTCCCAACTGCATAAATCCCCCTCCCCCCTTCCTCCCCACTGCATTAATCCCCCTTCCTCCCTCCCCACTGCATTAATCCCCTTTCCTCCCGACTACATTAATCTCTCTCCCCACTGCATTCATCCCCCTCCCAACCTCCCCACTGCAATAATCCCCCTCCCTTTTTCCCCACTGCATTAATCCCTCTGCCTACCTCCCCACTGTAATACTCCCCCTCCCTACCTCCCCACTATATTAATCCCCCTTCCTCCCTCACCACTGCATTAATCCCCCTCCCTCCCTTCCTACCCACTGCATTAATCACCCTCTCTCCATTCCCACTGCATTAATCCCCCTCCCTCCCTCCCCACTGCATTAATCCCCCTCCCTCCCTCCCCACTTCATTAATCCCCCTCCGTCCTTCCCTCTCTCCCCACTGCATTAATCACCCTTCCTCTCTCCCTCCCTGTCCACTGCATTAAGCCCCTTCCCTCCCTCCCTACCTCCTCACTGCATTAATCCCCCTCCCTCCCTCCCTCCCTACCCACTGCATTAATCCTCCCTTCCTCCCCACTGCATTAATCCCCCTTCCTCCCTCCCTCCCTCCCTGCCCACTGCATTAATCCTCCCTTCCTCCCCACTGCATTAATCCCCCTTCCTCCCCCCCTCCCCACTGCATTAATACCCCTCCCTCCCTCCCCATTGATTTAATCCCCCTTCCTCCCCACTGCATTAATCCCCCTTCCTCCCTCCCTTATCACTGCATTAATCCCCCTCCCTCCCTCAGCACTGCATTAATCCCCCTCCCCCTTCCTCCCACTGCATTAATCCCCATTCCTCCCTCCCCACTGCATTAATTCCCCCTTCTCCACACTGCATTAATCCCCCTCCCTCCCTCTCCACTGCATTAATCCCCCTCCCTTCCTCCCCACTGCATTCATCCACCTCCCTACCTCCCCACTGCATTAATCCCCCTTCCTCCCTCACCACTGCATTAATCCCTCTCCCTTCCTTCCTCCCTACCGCATTAATCCCCCTCCCTCCCTCCCCACTGCATTAATTCTCCTCCCCCTCCATTGATACTCCTCCCTCCCTATCTACCTCCCCACTGTATTAATCCCCCTTCCTCTCTCCCTCCCTGCCCACTGCATTAATCCCCCTCCCTACCTCCCCACTGCATTTATCCCCCGCCCTCCCTCCCTCCCCACTGCATTCATCATCCTCCCTCCCTGCCCACTGCATTAATCCCCCCTCCCTCCCGACTGCCATAATCCCCCTCCCTCCCTGCCCACTGAATTAATCCCACGCGCTCCCTCCCTCCCTGCCCACTGCATTAATCCCACGTGCTCGCTCCCTCCCTGCCCACTGCTTTAATCCCCCTCCCTCCCTCCCCATTGCATTCATCACCCTCTCTCCCTGCATTAATCCCCCTCCCTCCCTCCCCACTGCATTAATCCCCCTCCCTCTCATCCCAATGCATTAATCCCTCTCCTGCCCTCCCTCCCTTCCCACTGCATTAATCCCCTTCCCTTCCTCCCTCCCCACTGCATTAATCCCCCTTCCTCTCTCCCTCCCCACTGCATTAGAAATCCCCCTCCCTCCTTCCCTTCCCACTGCATTAATCCCCCTCCCTCCCTCCCTGCCCACTGCATTAATCCCCTTTCCCCCCTCCCTCCCTGTCCACTGCATTTTCCCCCCTCCCTCCCCCCTGTATTCATCCCCCTTCCTCCCTCCCTTCCCACTACATTAATCCCCCTCCCTCCCTCTCTCCTTGCCCACTGCATTAATCCCCCTCCCTCCCTGCTGCATTAATCCTTCTTGCTCTGTCCCTACCCACTGCATTAATCCCCCTTCCTCTCTCCCTCCCCACTTCTTGCATCACTCTTCCTACCAAGTACTTTCTCTACAGCTTTTTCTACCACTCTCTGCTCTAACCCTTCCCATTTCTTATCTGGCTCTAGGAGTTTCTTCTTCAACTCGCTATTCTCATTCTTCATCTCTTCTTACTCTTTCCTGATATTTTCATTTTCTTCCCTTAGGGTCCTGACCTCCCCGTCTACCTTGAGATTATACTCCTTGCAATACCACCTTTGCCCCTCTTCGTTTGTTTCTGCTAGAGTTTCATACAGTTTCTCACTAACATCCTGGCAATCAGTGTGAAACCATACCTTGCATCGATCACACCTTAATTCATTGTCGTCACCTTCTACCACCTCGTCGCAGGTACCACACGTGTTGTTGTTGTTGTCCGTCTGTCCCAAAACTCCTCCTAGACGGTTGGACGGATTTTCACAAAATTTCACACAAACATTTTTTGGGTGAATGCGAACGTCAGTCAAAAAAGATTTTTTGTATTTATGCAATACAGTAGTTATGATTTTAGGTTCAAAATATGGTCCCCCCCCCCCCCCCCCAGCAATGATGATAGTGTTCTGTGTGTGGGTGTGCCCCGTACGGGCACACACACACAAATACGTGGTCTGGGCTCCTGGTCCATTAGCTTCTTCAACAATTGGTGGTAGTGTCCGTGGGTGGTTCTCTGGGCGACCCAAGGCTTGACGCTGCAGCTTCGTGGTTTCCTGGGTCGTACACGGCGGTCCCGCTGTTGCTTCAGGAGGGTGGCGCAGAGTAGCTGATAGTTGAGGTTGGCAACGACAAGCTCCTGGAACTGGATGGCTTTCTCTAATTCTTCAGCCATGACCTTACGGGGTGATGGGAGCTCCGGGAGGTTCATCTTGCCTGCCATTTTGCCGTGTTGAGCACTGAATTGAGAATGGTGTAGGTGTGAGCCCACCCATTTATTATATAGGGCAGGTACAGGTGGTCTTCCCACATTCGTGATGATCGTCTGATTCGGTTGGCGTTCGGACTAAGTTCTTCTATATCGGTTGAAGGTTGGCTGATCATCGTAACTCATTTGAAAAAGGTCGGCTGATTTAGGATATAATCGGCTCATGATCTAGGTATCATCGGTCTAAGTTAGAGTCATGTTCGGGAGTTGTTCGGTTCTTTGTCGTAAGTCGTTCTTGACTATCGGTTTATATTCTGAACTTGTTCGGGGCATTGTTGGGGGATGTTCGTCTTCATCTAATTTCGGGACACTTTCGGTTGATTCGGTAAAAATATGCAAGTCGTCTGATTCGGGAGTTTGTCACCCCACGTTCATCCTCTGTATGACGTGGCCTTCACACAGACACTGATCAGTCTAACCCCTTTCATGACCCGGGATTCCCATGTCTTCTATTTAGCCGTGATAGAACCAATTTATGTACTCGTTTTATGTACTAGATAAATAAACAAATTAAAATAATGAAGAAGAAAATGAAGCAACTAATCCACCATTCCCTCTGTGTGAATTCGAACTCTAGATTTTGAATGTGTTGATTTATTAGTTTGATCTGTTTATAGTACCAGTATGCCCCCAGTACTGGCAGTTAACTCTTGAAGTTTCTGGTCGGGATTGGTGGTGGTGGTGGTGTGTCTATGAAATGTCCAGCTATTTTATTAATCACGGGCGCCTCCAGGACCCAATGAGTGGGGTTGTGGTAAGATTCGTAGAGTACCTGTAGCTCTTTGGCCACGGATTCAAACTGATATTGTACATCCGCATATTGATATATTACCCCCAGAGTCACCAGGGTTATGAACAAACACATAAGCAGATAGAAAAACCAACTACCTGAGTTCTGAGCGCCATATTCTGTACATATATCTGCAGTTATAGCTCTGGGATCGGTCTGTGTCTGGGGCGTGATCTCGGCTGCAGCACTGTACTTATTATCAGTAATGGATTCAATATCCCGAGTGATTTCACAGCTTTGTTCAAAACTATGCTCTACTTCAGAATCGATTCTAATCTCTGTCTTGTTCCTTGCCTCGATTCCTGGAACTAACTCAGTTTCATGATCTGCCGATATTTTGTCAGTAGTAACAAGTTCTGATTCATGAAAGGGGGCCTTTGGTGACTGCGGGTTTTCTACTGGTAGGGGCTCATCATTTGAAGTGGGTTCAAGTTCAAGTGGGAGTTCATCTGGAGGTGTTTCAACATCTGAAGCAGGATCAAGTTCAGGCTCATCAACTGAAGGCTCGAGTTTATCCTCTGACTGGGAGTCGTTTTTTTGTTTGTTTGGTTGTTGGGTATGCCGTTTTGATTTTGGGCAAAACGGCACGTCTACTTTATTATCAGTGATGAATTCAATATCCTGTGTGATTTCACAGCTTTGTTCAAAACAATACTCTAATTCAGAATCAATTCTAATCCCTGTCTTGTTCCTTGCCTCGATTCCTGGAACTAACTCAGTTTCATGATCTGCCCATATTTTGTCAGTAGTAACAAGTTCTGATTCATGAAAGGGGGCCTTTGGTGACTGCGGGTTTTCTACTGGTAGGGGCTCATCATTTGAAGTGGGTTCAAGTTCAAGTGGGAGTTCATCTGGAGGTGGTTCAACATCTGAAGCAGGATCAACTTCAGGCTCATCAACTGAAGGCTCGAGTTTTTCCTCTGACTGGGAGTCATTTTTTTGTTTGTTTGGTTGTTGGGTATGCCGTTTTGATTTTGGGCAAAACGGCACTTCTACTTTATTATCAGTGATGAATTCAATATCCCGAGTGATTTCACATCTATGTTCAAAACTATACTCTAACTCAGAATCAATTCTAATCCCTGTCTTGTTCCTTGCCTCGATTCCTGGAACTAACTCAGTTTCATGATCTGCCGATATTTTGTCAGTAGTAACAAGTTCTGATTCATGAAAGGGGGCCTTTGGGGATTGCTGGTTTTCTACTGGTAGGGGCTCATCATTTGAAGTGGGTTCAAATTCAAGTGGGAGTGCATCTGGAGGTGGTTCAACATCTGAAGCAGGATCAACTTCAGGCTCATCAACTGAAGGCTCGAGTTTATCCTCTGACTGGGAGTCGTTTGTTTGTTGTTTTAAATTCGGCATATCTATGAGGAATGCCCATAGAACTTCATACCTTAGTAACTTTGATGTAGTTTGTTAATCTCCAATGTTGATTTCTTCGCGTTACCGGTTCGAATCAGACCAGTAGTATGTTAATCGAATTGGCCCCCCATCTCGTAAAATAAGCAACCGAGGATTCCGAAAAGTAAAATTGAAGGATTTAGGCTTCATCTCTTTAGGGTCATTTGCTTCTTGTTCCCATATGCCATCAAGAAGTTTAAGGCTCTGACTGTCCCCCCATGTTGTACAGCAGCAGTATTTTAGTTTTCTGGTTTCAATTGATATTGATTTCGGAAATTATTCTGGATATTTGACCTGTTCAATCTGGAAGATCGTGATCCCGTGAACCCTAATTAAGATGGCATTGTTGGCCTCCAAGTGTTAATACATTAATTGTAGTCGGCATTTCTTTACAGTCTTGTTCAGAAACTGAATCGGTTCCCATTTTTTCTATTGCAGTTTACAGGTATTTTCAGGTGGTACCTCCTACCGGTAGTTTAACTGCTGTAAACGTCTCCTGACATATTTGTTGTCTAGTTTCCTAGCTTTAAGTTTCTTAAATACATTAGCCATTGCTTCCAACTGGCTAATAGCAACGAACTACCTAACGACGTAACCACTGAATTTTTGGGTATTGGTAGAATTGAAAATGGATGATCACTTAACTGATACTAGGTTTATACGCATAGAGTTGGGTATGCCGTTTTGTAGTGAAGCTAGAACTAGGAATATCTAATAAGAAGACATATTTTAGTTCTATATATATTATGAACTACGGGGTATTGTTAAGATGCTGTGAGATGTTAATAGTTAAGATATGTATGTAAGATGTTAATAGTTAAGATGTGTATGTAATATGTTGTAAGATGTTAATAGTTAAGATGCGTATGTAAGATGTAAGATGTTTATCAACTCTACGTAAGCAGAGTTTGGTATCGCCCCCTAACGTATAGTGGGTACCACCGGAAAAAAATGTCTGTCGTCGTCGTCGTCCGTCTGTCCCGAAACTCCTCCTAGACCGTTGGACGGATTTTCACCAAATTTTACACGAACAAATGTTGGGTGAATGCGAACGTCAGTCAAAAAAGATGTTTTGAATTTGTGCAATAGTTATGATTTTAGATCCAAAATATGGTTCCCCCCCCCCCCCCTGCAATGATGGCGTTCTGGGGGCGAAAACATCTCGCCCCGCATTTGTTAGGTTAAGTTAGTTTAGTTGACATTAGAAGTGATGGTAGTAATAGTGGGATGATGGTAATTGTAGTGATAATGGTGATAATAGTAGTGATGATGGTTGTAGTTGTAGTGATGATGACAGCAGTGATGATGATGACAGTATTGGATATGATGGTGACAGTACTAGTAGTAGAGATGATGGTCATTTGACAATAGTAGTGATGGTGGTGACAAGCAATGATGATAGTTGTAGTGATAATGATGACAGTAGTGATGATGGTGACGGTATTAATGATGATGGTGAAAGTTGTAGTGATGATGACAGTAGTAGTGATAATGAGAGTAGTAGTGATGATGATGGTAGGAGTAGTAATGATGACTATAATAGTAGTAGTGCTGATGATAGTAATGGTGATAGTGCCTAGTAGTGATGATGGTGACCCATCGCAGAGTTGGGTATGCCGTTTTGATTTTGGGCGAAACGGCACGTCTACTTTATCAACTCTGCGTAAGCAGAGTTTGGTATCGCCCCCCCCCCCCCCCCCCCTCATAGTGGGTACCACCGGAAAAAAATTTCTGTCGTCGTTGTTGCTGTTGTTGTCGTCGCCCGTCTGTCCCGAAACTCCTCCTAGACCGTTGGACCGATTTTCACCAAATTTCACACGAACATTTGTTGCGTGAATGCGAACATCAGTCAAAAAAGATGTTTTGAATTTATGCAATAGTTATGATTTTAGGTCCAAAATTTGGTTTTACCCCGACCCCCCCCCACCCCCACCTCTCCCCACCCCCCAGCAATGATGGCGTTCTTAGTGTGCGAGCCCCGAAAGGGCTCACACACTAAGAACGCATTTGTTCTGGGGGCGAAAACATCTCGCTCTGCATTTGCTAGGTTAAGTTAGTTTAATTGGCATTAGAAGTGATGGGAGTAATAGTGGGATTGATGGTGATAGTAGTGATGATGGTGATAATAGTAGTGATGATGGTTGTATTTGTATTGATGATGATTACAGTAGTGATGATGACAGTAGTAGATATGATGGTAACAGTAGTAGATATGATGGTGACAATACTTTTAGTAGTGATGATGGTCATAATAGTAGTGATGATGGTGATAAGTAATGATAATAGTTGTAGTGATAATAATGACAGTAGTGATGATGGTAGTGACTATGGTGTGAGTATTAGTGATGATGGTGAAAGTTGTAGTGATGATGACACTAGTTGTGATGATGAAGATCATAGTAATGGTGATGATGGCAGTAGTATTGATGATGGTGATAGTAGGATACATGATGGTAATACTTGTGACAGTAGTAATGATGATGGTTAAAATAGTAGTGATGATGTTAACTGTAGTAATGATGATTGTAAGATGGTGGTGATGATAGTAGTTATAATGGTTAATAGGTGTAGTATCAATGATGATAGTAGTGATTAAGATGGCAGTGACAATGGTAACAGTAATAGTGATTAGGCCTATGGTGAGAGTAGTAGTGATGATTGTAATTGTAGTAGTGATGATGATCATAGTAATGGTGATGATGACAGTAGTCGTGATGATTGTGGCAAATGTAGTGATGATGGTGATTGTGATTGATGATGGTATTAGTATTGATGATGGTAACCCATCGCAGAGTTGGGTATGCCGTTTTGATTTTGGGCAAAACGGCACATCTATTAGTGATGATGGTGAAAGTTGTAGTGATGACAACACAGGTTGTGATGAAGATCATAGTAATGGTGATGATGGCAGTAGTAGTGATGATGGTGATAGTAGGATACATGATGGTAATACTTGTGACTAGTAATGATGATGGTTATAGTAGTAGTGATGATGTTAACTGTAGTAATGATGATTGTAAGATGGTGGTGATGATAGTAGTAATGATGGTTGATAGGTGTAGTATCAATGATGATAGTGATAAAGATGGCAGTGACAATGGTAACAGTAGTAGTGATGATGGTGAGAGTAGTAGTGATGATTGTAATTGTAGTAGTGATGATGATCATAGTGATGGTGATGATGAGAGTAGTCGTGATGATTGTGGCAAATGTAGTGATGATGATGATTGTGATTGATGATGGTATTAGTAGTGATGAAGGTAACCCATCGCAGAGTTGGGTATGCCGTTTTGTTTTTGGGCAAAACGGCACGTCTACTTTATTATTATTATTATTATTATTATGTTATTGGTTCGTTGAAAGAGGAACGTTAGCACAAAAAATTAGTCATCCTTATTTCCTTCCTTAATGTTGTTGTTGTTGTTGTTGTTGTTATTTTTTAATCATTAACATTATCGTCATCATTATCAATATTCCTCCTTATCATGATCACCACAATCACCATTATCATCATCACCATCATTATGACGATTATCATCAATAGCAGCAGCGGCATCATTACGATCTTCATTATTATCTGTATCACATTCACATCAACATTATCATCATCATCATCCCATTTACATCATATTTGTTGAATCACGATGCTGGCCAAAACAGTCACAAATAATTAATACGTCACATATTTGCACACCGATTGCGTAATTTGCATAGATGATACTAATATTTTCGATGTAGGTAATCTCAATGAAAAGGCAAATGATTCTGTGTACAATTATCTAGTCAAAATTAAATCGCTCTCTCTCTCTCTCTCTCCTACACACCAAACGACACACGACCGTCATTCCTGATAAGTAATTTTTGCCGTCTGCGAGATCAAAGGGGGAGTGTGTGAATGGAAGGTGGGAGGCCTGAATGGTGTTTACGTACGAGGGCTACGCAGGTATATGTTATTATTATTATTTTTATTATTATTATTATTATTATTTATTAATAATATTATCCCTAACCCCCCCTGGGGGTTAGGGAATAGAATATGCCCCACGTGCCTTCTGCGTGTCGTAAGAGGCGACTAAAGAGGTTGGGTCGGTGGGCTTGCGACCCCCACCCGGAAAAAATATCGAAGCAAGGAAAAACGAACGAACAGCCTCGGATGCGGACGGAACCAACGTTGACGAACCACGACCGACTAAGGACATGCCTTCGGACATTCTGAGAATGGCTACGTGGAATGTTAGTGGCATGAATGATGGCACAAAAGAGAGAGAGGTTCTGGAAGTGTTAGTGAATGCCAGGCTGGATGTATGTGGAATGACAGAGACCAAATGGAAAGGTTCAGATGTGAGAGAGTGGGAGTGTGGAATGGGTGTGTGTGCTGGAGTGAGTGAAGGAACAGCGAGAGAAGGTGCATGTTTGTTTGTAAGTAGCAAATGGAAGGAATGTGTAAGAGAGTATGGGTCTGTGGATTCAAGGATTGTGTGGGTGAGAATGAAAGTAGGAATACAAACGTGGGTGATTGTATGCGTGTATGCCCCGACAGAGGATATACTTGAAAGAAAGAAAGAGGAGTTCTGGATGAATGTGGAGGCGTGCCTGGAGAAGTTTGACAAGAACGAAAGAATATTTCTGATTGGGGATATGAATGGTAAGGTGGGTGATAGGAAAGTTGAGGGAGTGGTGGGAGGGTGGGGGGTACCATCAGAGGTGAATGGGAATGGTAGTGCACTTGTGGACGTATGTGTGGGGAGGAGGCTGTGGATAGCCAACACCTTCTTCCGACACAGAATGATCCACAGGTACACGTGGAAACGGATGTTGACGATGAAGGATAAGACAGTGGTGGAACGAAAGTCATTGATTGATTATGTATGTGTGGATGAACGAATGAAGAAATCTGTGATGGATGCTAGGGTGTATAGGGGTATTGGAGGGGGTCTGTCTGATCATTATGTAGTGGTAGCTAAGGTTAGGATACAAAAGAAGTGGGTGAGGAGAGCGGGAGGGAGGCGAGAGGAGGGTGGAATGGTGAGGAGGGTGGAGAGGTTGCAGGAGGAGGAAATCAGGGAGGAGTACAGGAGAGCAGTGGAAAGACGACTAGGTGGGTTCGACCTGGAAGTTATGGAGGAAGTGGAGGAGATGAGCAAGGTGTTTAAGGATGAGATCTGTGCAGCATGTGAGGAGGTGTGTGGAGTGAGGAGAAGAGGGAGGGGAGTGAAAGGTACAGCATGGTGGACAGAAGAGGTACGAATAGCTGTGGAAGAAAAGAAGAAAGCATATAGAGAGTGGTTGGGTAGCAGAGGGAATGAAGATTCCGAGGGACAGAAACGAGCGAGGTACGTGGAGAGTAAGAGGGTGGTGAAGAGAGTAGTGAAGGAAAGTAAGAGAAGAGTAGATGAGGAATTTGGAAGGAATCTGAGTGTAAAATGGAGGGAGAGTAAGAAACTGTTCTGGAAAGAAGTCAAGAAAGTTAGGGAAGGTAGCAAAGGAAACAGTAAGGGTGTGAAAGATAAGAATGGGAGAATGCTAGCCGAGAAGCAAGAGAGAGTCGAAAGATGGAGGGAGTACTTCAGTGAGTTGCTAAATGAAAGGAATGAAGAGCCAGCAAACATAGCTGGATATGGTATGGGAGGGAGAAGAAGAGAAGTAGTGGAGGAGGAGGTGGGGATCAGGAGGTCAGAAGTGTGGGAAGCCAAAGAGTGAAGTTGGGGAAAGCACCAGGAACAGATGGAGTGTGTGGGGAAATGTTGAGGTATGGTGGTGAGATAGTGATAGAATGGGTATGGAAAATGTGCAAACTAGCATGGGAGAAGGGGAGTGCACCCGATGACTGGAAGACTGGCATAATAGTCCCCCTATATAAGGGCAAAGGGGAAAGAGGAGTGTGGTAACCACCGAGGAATATGTCTTCTAAGCGTAGTAGGGAAGGTATACAGTAGGGTAGTGATTGAGAGAGTGAGAGTGAGAACGGAGAAATGGATAGGCGACGAGCAGGGAGGTTTTTAGGAAGGGAAGAGGATGTGTAGATCAGATTTTTACCCTGAATTGTGTTGTGGAGAAGTATCTGGAGAAGAAACAAAAGGTGTATGTTGCCTTTATGGACTTGGAGAAGGCCTATGACAGAGTGGATAGAGAAGGTTTGTGGAAAGTACTTAGAATATACGGAGTAGAGGGCAAGTTGCTGAAAGCAGTGAAGAGCATGTATGAGGGTGCAAAGGCGGCAGTACGTGTGGAGAGTGAGCAGAGCGAGTTCTTTGACCTGAATGTTGGTTTGAAACAGGGGTGTGTGATGTCCCCGTGGTTGTTTACTGTATATATGGATGGAGTTATGAAAGAAATACTATCAAGAGCAGTGGATGTTGGTGTATCGCTGAAAAGGGAGGGAATTGAGTGGAAGCTACCTATACTGCTGTTTGCGGATGATACAGTTCTGATGAGTGATAATGAATGGGAGTTGCAGGGTCTGGTAAATGAGTTTGGAACAGTGTGCGAAAAACGGAATTTGAAGGTAAATACGGGGAAGAGCAAGGTTATGGTCTTCGAAAGGGGTGAAGTCACAGAGTGTGAGGTGAAGCTGAACGGTCAGGCTATGGAGATCGTCAACTCTTTTAAGTATCTGGGCAGTGTGTTGAGTAAAGATGGGACTATGGATGAAGAGGTGCGGGAGAGGGTACAACAGGGGAAGAGGGTTGTAGGAACGCTAAAAGCAGTAACAAAAAATAGGGTGGTCAGTATGGAAGTGAAGAAGTCCTTGCATGACAGTGTGGTAATCCCGACACTGACTTACGGAAGCGAAGCATGGACGTTGGTTGAGAGACTCAGACCAAGAGTGAGAGCAGTGGAAATGAATTACTTAAGGAGTGCGTGCGGAGTTACATGGAGGGATAGACAGACTAATGAGGAAGTAAGAAGGAGGTGTGGTGTGGAGGTAGATGTGCTGGAAAGTGTGAAAAGGAACAACTTGAGATGGTTCGGCCATATGGAACGTATGGAAAGCGAGAGAATGACTAAGAGGGTGTATGAGAGCGAGGTGGAGGGACAGAGGGGGAGAGGTAGACCGAATATGAGGTGGAAGGATGGAGTGAGGAAGTACATGAACGAAGGTGGTGCTGGTTGGGGGGAGGGGCGTCGACTGACTGGGGACAGAGGTGCATGGGGGCGGTTCGTTCGTGGCCACCCCTTCGGGGATCACGGCGTCAGGCAATAGATAGATAGATAGATTATTATTTTTATTTTTATTATTATTATTATTATTATTATTATTATCATTTTCATCCTTATTATTCTCGCCAATGATAAACTATTTTTTTATATTATGTCTTTATGCTTTAACTACTCAGTACATTTTATATTGTACATACTGTATCTTTAAGATTTTCATTGCTAATGCAATTTTGTATACTGTAGATATTTATTTTTCGATGTGAATGGAGATATTGGCAGGGTTTCATTGCGTATTACTTTGACTGTTAGAGGTCCTTCTCAAGCTTCATATAATAATGTAATATATATCCAAACACTATTATTATTTCGGTCTGGATACAATTATACGATATTATTTAATTCAGTTCTTATTCAATTTAACCTCTGAGTCAACATTGATTTGTTTTTATTTTTGTCTACTCGTTAACAATTTCTTTGTCAATTTACTGCCGAATCAGAGTTTTGAAGAAGTTACAGATATATGAAGTTTTATTTAGATATCTTATACCTCTTTATCCCTAGATGGGCTTCCAAAAGATAATAAAAAATAGTCTAATGATAGCCGGAACAATAGGAAAAATGGACGTGAACGGGTTAACCCATTCTGTACCGGCGACGTCTTATAATGTTGTAGCTATATATCGACGATTTTGTGCAGCTTAATAAGAATCTGAGGTATAGTTAAAAGGGTTAAATATGATAGATCGAAGCCTGTTAATTGCTGGAGTACACTGACTAAAATCGACTATTTTCAGCCAGTATAAAATTAGAAATCTCCATCTTAGGAGATTTGAACGTTCACCACCGCCAATGGCTCTCTTCTCACTCTACTGACCACCCTGGTGAACAAGCCTACGTCTTTTCTATCCTAAATGACCTAGAGCCGCTGGTCCAGCAACCCACCCGTATCCCGGATTGCTTCAGAGATCGGCCCAACATTCTTGACTTATTGCGGACTTCTAATCCTTCTTCTTATATTGTCAATCTATTCTCTCCTTTGGGATCCTCCGACCACAAACTTATCTCCGTCACCTGTCCTATCTCTTCAGTACGGCCATCCGATCCTCCCAGCCGGCGGCGCTTGTGGCACTTTGGCGCTGCCGACTGGGAGGCTCTCCGGCAGTACTTCTTTGATTTCCCATGGAATGACTTCTGCTTCCGTGGCCGAGGACCCTCGGAGAGAGCTGAACGCATTACCGAGGTAATCCTTTCAGGCATGGAAGTGTACATTCCATATTCTTTCTCTCAGTCTAATGCAAACATTTTTTGGTTTACTCACGCTTGTTCTACTGCTGTTCACAACAAGGAGGAAGCATTCAAACGGTACCGACGCCTTACAACTCAAGAATCTCATTCTTCCTATGTTTCTGCCCGGAATCAAGCCAAATCTGTTCTTCGACTTGCCAAGCACTCTTTCATCAATAATGAATGCATTGAACTATCCAACTCTAGCTCTTCCCAAGCTTTCTGGCTTCTAGCCAAAAACCTCTCGAACATCTTTTCTTCCTCGTCTTTCCCTCCCCTTTTCCACTCTGATGGCACAACCATCACTTCTTCCTCTGACAAAGCTGAACTCTTTGCTCAAACTTTTGCCAGAAACTCTACCTTGGATGATTCCGGTGCTATTCCTCCCTCTCCACCTCCCTCTCTCTCACTTATGCCTAATATCCTAATCTCTTCTAAAGATGTACTTTCTACCCTCTCTGGGCTTAATACTAAGAAGGCGTACGGTCCGGACGGTGTTCCTCCTATTGTACTTAAAAACTGTGCTTCCGTGCTCACCCTCTGCCTAGGCAAACTCTTTCGTCTCTGTCTCTCCTCTAACGTCTTTCCTTCTTGCTGGAAGTTTGCTCTCATTCAACCTGTCCCAAAGAAGGGTGACCGCTCTCAACCCTCCAACTATCGTCCAATTGCTCTCATCTCTTGTATCTCTAAAGTTTTTGAAACTATTCTTGCTTCCAAATTTCTTAAGCATTTCTCTTCTCATAATCTGCTCTCAGATCGCCAGTATGGCTTCCTTACAGGTTGCTCTACTGGTGATCTTCTTTCATATCTTACTAACTCTTGGTCATCCAACTTTCGGGACTTCGGTGAGACTTTTTCTGTTGCACTAGACATATCGAAGGCCTCCGATAGAGTCTGACACAAATCTTTAATTTCCAAACTGCCCTCCTTCGGTTTCTGTCCCTCCATCTGTGTCTTTGTCTCTAATTTCCTTTCCGGTCGTTCCATAGCTGCGGTTGTGAACGGCCATCGCTCATTTCCTCATCCTATCAACTCCGGTGTTCCTCAGGGTTCTGTCCTGTCTCCTATTCTCTTTCTAATTTTCATAAATGATATTCTCAACTGTACATCCAGTCCCATCCATTCATATGCAGACGACTCTACTTTACACCACTCAATTAGTTTTCCAGAACGCCCCAGGCAGCAGTCCCTGAAAAGTAAACTTAATGAAGCCATAAAATGCTTATCTACTGATCTAGCTACAATTTTCAATTGGGGTAGAGAAAACCTTGTTGCATTTAATGCTTCCAAAACTCAATTTATCCATCTATCTACCCGTCAGGAACCTCCAGAGGACTATCACTTATTCTTCAACAATACAAAAATCAACCCTTCATCTTCCTTGAATGTCCTCGGTGTCTCTTTTTCTTCTGCTCTCACTTGGAAAGACCATACTCCCAGTCTCGCCAAGGCAGCCTCCCAGAAGCTGGGTGTGCTCAACCGCCTCAAGGGGTTCTTTACCCCTGTGCAGCTTCTTGCTTTGTACAGGGGCACCTAGCGTCCTTGTATTGAGTATTGTTCACATGTGTGGGGAGGATCCTCTCACACCGCACTCCTACAGTATACAGATAACGTAGAATAGAAAGCCTTTCGTATCATTAACTCCCGTCCACTCACCAACTCTCTGCAATCTCTCTCTCTTTGCCGCAATGTTGCATCTCTCTCGCTATTCTATCGCTACTACAATAATCAGTGTTCCTCGGAGCTTTCTCAGTGTACACCACCTCCTCTACGTAGGGTACGTAGTACCCGCCTTGCAACACAATCCCACCCCTACTCTGTGCAACTCTCCAACCCAAGAGTGAAATGCTATTCTCAGACTTTCTTCTATTCAACTGCTGAGCTCTGGAACTCTCTTCCAGATTCAGTCTTTCCCTCTTCCTATGACTTAAATTGCTTCAAACTTCGTGTGTCCAGGCATTTTAGCGCGAACGTCCCTTGATATCGGCCCTGTCACTCTTTGAAATCTGGGAGAGGCACTCGCTGCAGGCAGTTATGCCTTTTGTCTCCCTCATTCACATAGAAAAAAAATATGTTTATTTGGATGACATTTTGATGCCTCAATCATCAAAGAGTGAAGTTAATTTTAATTTATATTTGATGATGAGGTATGTACAGTACAGTACAGTATATCCACAAGCGAAACTATGTATCATGTGCAGTTCCTTGCACAAGTAACGTTCCTCTCAGATAATTTATTTATGACATTTAAATTAGTATTGTTGAATTAGAACAGTTCCTTGGTATGCACTAGCTTTTTTTTTTTTTTTTTTTTTCTTGTTTAATCCAACTACTTCTCGGGCACAGGCTCATAGCCTTTTACACTCTACCGCTGAACATGGTGAGGCCCGTGAGGTCTTGCTCCAGTCTAGGGAGTGAGACATGCGAAGCTTCACGGCCCGAAACAACGCCATCTCTGAAGCTGCTCCGCCTCCGTGCTTCACAGTCTCATCCCCCAGGCTCGGACCCTCATTCACTGCTATTTAATCGGGGAACAATGAGGGTATTTATTTGGCATTTCGGTGTGCTGTGGTAATGAAATGATACTAGGTACAGCACAAATTCCATCCCAATAATATAGTATTATTTAGTTGGCTATTATTTAGTTATTATTAAAATTGGCCCCATGACCGATCCCTGAGGCACTCCACTATAAACAGGCTCCCACTCATATTCTACTAATGCACTTCTTTTGATTGGCTGACCTTTCATCTTGTATTCATATTTTTTTGTTTTTATTACCTATTTGCAAGACCTGGCATTTGTCAACATTGAATGGCATCTGCCATTTCTCCGACCACTCTACTATTTTATTTAAATCAGAATTTATTTTATTTCTGTCTTCTTCGGTTAATACTGATTTTCCTATCTTTGTGTCATCAGCGAACTTTGAGATAGTATTATTTAGTTCAACATCGATGTAATTTATATAGATTAGAAACAAAATTGGCCCCATGACCGATCCCTGAGGCACTCTACTATAAACAGGCTCCCACTCATATTCTACTCCATTTATCACTACTCTCTGTCTCCTGTTTGTCAGCCAGCTTTTTATCCAGGCATGAATTTTTCCTTTAACACTCAAAGAGCGGGTGGTGGAGTATATTTGACTGTGCCGCCCAGCGGGGATTTTTACCGTTAACGAGCTTGTTTCCGCGCTCGTTTTCATGCATATACAAGAGCCAGAGTGTAATACAAGTATGTATCCCTGAAAGGGCATTAAATGAGCTTTCCAATGACACCAGAACCATCCTTCTACGATCACTGGTTGTCTTGCAACGATCGTGCAACCGAAGGGCAAAATTGGTAAAATACGGTCATTTCCTTACATTATTACGTGTGAAGCGAGTGAGGGAGGGTGGAGTAGGGCGGAGTACATCTCAGTAGCTCCACGGCCACCGTGGCGAGCAGTCATGAGGTAACCTACGCTCCTCCCACCGCTCCGCTCTCTCTCAGAGCACATTACGTGCTCAAAATTGCATGCGACTATAGCCGGGCCCCGCTACATAGGCCACATTTATTTCACTCGACTATAGCTGGGCGCCGCCAAAGAAGGGTTAATGCCCAACATTTCCAATTTCTTCAATAATTTTCCATGAGGTACCTTATTGAATGCCTTTTGGAAATCTAAGTAAATTATGTCTAATGACTTATTAGTCGTTATGTGTAAATAGTTTATTATAAAATTCTATCAAATTTGTTAGGCATGACTTACTGGATCTAAAGCCATGTTGGCTTTCTCTTATTAATTTTTTTGACTCCAGATAATCTACTATCTTGTCTCTCAGGATTGTTTCCATAATTTTTCCTATGATTCAGAATTCTTGGGTGAATATTATCTGGCCCAGGGGTTTTATTAATATTTAAATTGTTCAGCTTACATAACACTTCACTTTTGCTTATGGTAAAGTTTCCTATATTATGCGTTGTTGCGTTTGTTTCAGAAGTGTTTTGTTCTTCCTTAGTAAAACGGAACACAAATATCCATTAAGCAAATTAGCAATGTTTGTATCTCCTGTTACTGTCTGGTCATTATTTATTAATGGCCCTATTCCGTTTTTATTTTTTCTATTACCATTAGCGTAACCGTAAAATTGCTTTGGATCTTTTAGACTTTCATTTGCTATATAAATTTCGTAATTACGCTTCTCTGTCCTGAATAATTTCTTTACCGTTTTTCTACTCTGTTTATATAGATAGCTGAAGTGTTCATTAGTAATGTCATTTTTAGTTAGTTTATGATATTTATTTATATACCTTAGCGCCTTGCAAATATTCTGATTGAACCAGGGAGGTTTGTTTTTGCTAGTATTTACTTTAATTTTAGTTGAGTATATATTTATTCTGGGCACTCCTGAATATATCTTCAAATTTATCCCACAGTTCACTTGTTTTGTCAATATTACTTAGCTGAACATGCAAGTCACTGAGGGCTTTCCTAAGTTCGTTGTAATTTGCATTTTTAAAATCTGGAATTTTCATTTCCTGTTTCTCAATAGTATATTTGCAATTTATGTCGATTCTAATGAGCTTGTGATCAGAGGTAGATAAGTGCTCACCGACGTCAAGTTTATATATCAAGTTTTCATTTGTACTGATAACGAGATTTAGTATGTTTTTATCGCCAGTCGGTTCAGAAACACTTTATGTAGAAAATTGTCTTGGATGAAATTAATAATTTTTCGCGAATTGTAACTATTTCCTGTCATAAGGCACCAGTCAATGTTAGGTAGATTATAGTCTCCGAGTATTATGCTTTCGTTAGCATTGAGGGTTTGTTGCAATATTTCGTATAGGTGATTATCATCGACCTCATTTTGACTTGGAGGTCGGTATGCAGTAGTGATATTAATGTTTGAGTTTTTCATGTTTAATTTGACACACACTATTTCTTTATTATTTTTGGGGAGTGAAACCTCGGTTGGATTTAGTTGACATGCTACCCACATAGCCACTCCACCTCTAGATTTACCATTGCACCTGTCTTTATGAAAACATTTGTATGAGTCGATATGGTATTCAGAAATTAAATCTCTATTTTAAAAATCGAGGTGAGTTTCTGTAACACTAATTACGTAAATTTTTTCTGTTAACACAAGGAATTTTAGTTCATCTAACTTGTTCCTAATCGAACATGCATTGAAGGATAATACTTGTATTCTATTATAATCGAACATGCATTGAAGGATAATACTTGTATTCTATTATAATCGAACATGAATTGAAGGATAATACTTGTATTCTATTATAATCGAACATGCATTGAAGGATAATACTTGTATTCTATTATAATCGAACATGCATTGAAGGATAATACTTGTATTCTATTATAATCGAACATGCATTGAAGGATAATACTTGTATTCTATTATAATCGAACATGCATTGAAGGATAATACTTGTATTCTATTATAATCTTGATTGAGGGAGGTATATGATTTTGGTATTGTTTGAGTTAGTCGTTCATTTTGGGCAACTGACGTCGGTAAAAACATGGTTTGAGAGTTCAAGGTCAAGGTGGGATTATTAATGGTCAATAGTTGGGTGCGATTATTTACGCTTGGCTGATTTGTAGGGGGGTAATTACCGTATATACGGGGGCTGAGTGCATGTTTTTAATGGGAAGCAGAGGGGGAGGGAGGACTTTAGGTCAATAATCCTCCAGATTAATCAGAATAGGTTTCTCCGGCTTAGTGGGACATTCGTGTACTTTGTAAACAGCTGCGCTCAAAATACCAATCATATATCTCACACCTGCATCGGATAAGTGGATACCATATCTTTTAGATAGGAACGTTTTTCCTTGGTAAGAGAGAGAGAGAGAGAGAGAGAGAGAGAGAGAGAGAGAGAGAGAGAGAGAGAGAGAGAGAGAGAGAGAGAGAGAGAGAGAGAGAGAGAGAGAGAGAGAGAGAGAGAGAGCAAGAGAGAGCAAGAGAGAGAGAGAGAGAGAGCAAGAGAGAGAGAGAGAGAGAGAGAGAGAGAGAGAGAGAGAGAGAGAGAGAGAGAGAGAGAGCGCGAGAGCAAGAGAGAGAGAGAAGGTGGGGGAGTGAGAGGGAAGAGAAGTAAGAGTACATTAATTCTATAATGCGAGAATATCTACGTAAGGATTAGAGAGATACTGAAATAAAGCTTACCCGAGAGAGAGAGAGAGAGAGAGAGAGAGAGAGAGAGAGAGAGAGGGAGAGGTGTGGTGGTGGTGGTGGTGGGGGCGGGGGAGAGATAAGTATGAAAATAGCTATAATGCGAGAACATCTTTTTTACGATTAGAAAAGTACTGAAATATAATTTATACGAGACAGAGAGAGAGAAAGAGAAAGAGATAGAATGAGATAGAGAGAGAGAGAGAGTGAGAGTGTGTCCACTAGAATTTCATCCTGTGTCTAACATCACACTATAGAAAAATACGGGGAAATGTATTTAAATATATCCTATTTACATATTTATCTAGTTTAGCTTCCTGCCTAGACCGTCAAACAAATATACTGTATACCCTGAAGATCTCATCTGGAGCTAAATTTGTGCATTTGTCAGTTCAAAAGAAGTGCCCCAGACGAAGGCTAGTTCCTCGTATTTTGTAACCTTGGTATCGCTCGTCAGAAAATAATCGACATCTCAATGGTACGATAGTCAATAATATTGACAAGAAATGGGTCGAAAGATCTTAAAATCGCCAAACTAATGGGACAAACGTTTTACAATCTCAACACTAATGGGGTTAAACGTTAGGGATAAGTTGGTCCAGAGAAAAATACATCCCATAAAGAATAAGTGTGTAGGTAATAGAGGAAAGAATGACTAATCTTCACCAGGAAACAGTAATCATTAACCCTTGGAAGATTATGACCTATTTCGACAGTTTATGCTGGCTATCATTAGACGATTTTTTTGTAGTTTACTAAAGATCCGTGGGTAAAGATAAGGGTAAAGACTATCTCAATTAACCGTCCGACTTCCATATTATGACGTCGAACCAGACAGTGTTAGCATCCAACTATTAGAAACCCAATCTATATCATCTATCATTGACGTGATTTGTATAATTTTCTGTTGTAATTTGTTTTTAACTCACATAATTATATTCTCATAGAGGCTATAATTAAAATCATAATTTATTTAATTTGACTGAATAACATCAAATATTTCTTTCATCACCTACAAAACAATTGATTTTCGGTCGGAGAGGACAAGAAAACTACAACAATTGTTTGGGTGGTCAAATCTTAGTTTGAAAGAAGTCTGGGAAGGCTGGTATTTTATCCTAGGTTCAAATTTATATATAGTGCTCGTAATAAGAACACTCGTGTAAAATCCCCAATACTAGTTAAACAAATGATCATAGCCTACTAACCTTAAATAAATGATCATAGCCTACTAACCTTAAACAAATGATCATAGCCTACTAACCTTAAACAAATGATCATAGCCTACTAACATTAAACAAATGATCATAGCCTACTAACCTTAAACAAATGATCATAGCCTACTAACATTAAACAAATGATCATAGCCTACTAACCTTAAACAAATGATCATAGCCTACTAACCTTAAACAAATGATCATAGCCTACTAACCTTAAACAAATGATCATAGCCTACTAACAGACAAACTAATGGATAGAACCAGGGGAGATCCATAAAGACACCTTTGGAATCATATAGGGTTAAATCAAGAATATCATTACTATATCTAACTTGGAGAGAGAGAGAGAGACAAAGAGGAAGATTATAGACTTTCATTATTTATTAATATATATATATATATATGTATTTATATATTCATGGATCATTTATCTATTTATATACTGTATATATTTATTTATTTATATATTTATTAGTTTCATCCCAAGACCTCCACTGAACTTGGAAAATACATTCAAGACCCCCGTTCCGGATAAATTATGTGCATTTCTTTGGTAGAAAAATGCTCTTGCCAAAGGCAAAGGTTCCTTCTATATTGCAGGTTCGCTATCGCTCGCAAGAATATAAAATCGACACCTAAATATTATTGTTTAAAGGGTATTAGAATTGACAACAAGAGGAGATATAAAATGTCTTAAAATAACCATAGTTATGGGGTGAACGTCTTAAAATCTCAAAACAAATGAGGTTGAACATGAGGAAGAAGGGGGTTCAGAAAAAACATGTTAAGAACAAATCGCCCCTTTATGTTTTAAGATAGATGGATAATTTACTTGTCTCTCTTCCTTTTGTGATAGCAGAAAATTAAGTAGCGTTGTTTTTAAATCCATATTTGTCTGTTTATATATTGTGCATCGATATGTCTATCCAGTTTTATATTTATCTATTCAATCTATGTAAAGATAGATGGATAGATTAGACAGATTGAATAGATAAATATAAAACTGGATAGACATATAGATGTACAATATATAAACAGACAAATATGGTGGACTTACAAACAAGGCTACTTAATCTTCTTCTATCACAAAAGGAAGAGAGACAAGTTAATTATATGTTTTCACCAACCACTTCCCTTCTAAACTCAATTAATGAAATCAACAAATACTTGTGGCACTCCAAGGACTCGAACCTAGGATACTCACACCGAAATTCCGCGCACTTATGCATTACCCGATCAAGCTAGCTAGATATATAGATACATACTGGTAAACACACTCATCTATAGACACACACACACAGTCTCTCTCTCTCTCTCTCTTTCTTGTAATACAGTGTTGGTAGGGAATTTAGTGTTATGTTGGGGCGCAGGGTAATGAGACAACATGGGAGAGAGAGAGAGAGAGAGAGAGAGAGAGAGAGAGAGAGAGAGAGAGATTTACATCGATTTACATAGATACACTGGCCACACAGATCTTACGATCCCTGCGAGGCGGCCAGAACTTAATCCTAATAGAGATAGCAACCCTAAGAGAAAGTGGAAGGAAAGGATAGCAAAGATGAAGGCTCTCTCCCCACCCTCCGCTCACTCCGGCAATATGCCGTACATGAAAATAGTTAGAAGAGAATAACCTTGCAGGGCTTGGAAATCGCCTGAAGGAATTTATAGTATGGTTAGAAATGGAAAGGAAAAGGCATGCAGACCTTCACTTTTTTATTATTTATATATATATATATATTTTGTCCTGCTCTCTTCAACTGGAACTTTTTCATTTCCGCCAGGTTCTCTTGTCAGTGATCAGCTTCTACTGCAGACCGACTTTTCTGTGATATGTGAGAGTACAAAGGAGTACAAAGGAAATCAAGCAACAACAGATCTAGTGACCCTTCTAGGTTGCTTGTCCTCCAAAACACTGAGGATCAAGTGTCCAAACAGTGGTTTAGAGTGGGTAAGGGAACATTGGAAAGGGAATTACTGCCCTGGAACTAATGTCCGTGGCAGGATTAGGAAGTTAGTAGAGGACAGATGGGTTAGTAACTGAGGGGGGGATAAAATATAGTTATTCATTTACAAACGCAGTCAGTCGCGGGTTTGATGCGAGATATTTGTCTAGGCGGAGTTTAAATGAATCAACGGTGATGCAGTCTATAACGTTTCGGGGAAGCCCATTCCACAAGTTGACAACTCGATTGAAGAAGAAATTCTTAGATTCGTGTGAGTTAAAAGATTTACCAATAATTTTGCAACCGTTTCCCCGTGTGTAATTAGATTGGTCGATAGTGAAGTACTTACTACAGTTCATATTGTCATGCCTTCGATGATTTTGAACACTTGAATTAAGTCACCCCTTAATCTGCGCTGGGTTAAAGGAAATAGATTTAATTCTCTAAGACGCGTATGGTTTGTTCTTTAGGCTAGGTATCATTTTGGTAACTCTACGTTGAACTCGTTCTAGCTTGTTTATATCTTTTTGGTAATAAGGGCACCAGGATTGAACGCAGTATTCCAGAAGAGGGCGGACTATGGAATTGTAAAGGGTTAGGATAACTTCTTTGGATTTATGCTCAAATGACCTGCCTATAAATCCAATTATTTTGTTTGCCTTCTTAACAACTTCTGAACATTGTTGACTCGGTTTTAGGTTACTCGATATTGTTACTCCCAGATCGGTTTCTCTGTATACATTCTTAAGCTGAGTGCCATTCATCGAATAGTTTGCTTTCTCATTTAGGTATCCGATATGTAGTACTTTACATTTATCCGCATTGAAACTCATTTGCCAAATTTGGGCCCAACATGACAATTTATCTAGATTGTGTTGCATATCGTCAACTTGTTCTTTTGAGAGTACGCTATTTACAATTTTTGTATCGTCAGCAAATTTTGAGATTATACAGGTGAGACCCTCATCTATGTTGTTGATGTAAATTAGAAAGAGAATTGGTCCTAGTACCGATCCCTGGGGTACCCCGCTACTTACATTGGTCCATTTAGATGCCTTACCGTTTATGACTACTCTTTGCTTTCTGTTGCTGAGCCAATTTTCTATCCATTTCAACACACCGTCTTGTATTCCTTGCGCTTTTAGTTTTAGCAGTAAACGTTTGTGGGGAACTTTGTCAAAGGCCTTTTGAAAATCAAGGTATATAATATCTACAGCTTTACTCTCATCGTAGAGGTTGAGGATATCGTGGAAGAAGTCTAAGAGGTTTGTTAAACAGGAACGTTTTTTACGAAAGCCGTGTTGAGTATCTTTAAGTATGTTATTTTCCTCAAAGTGATTTACGAGTCTGTCTCGTATGACCGTTTCTAGCATTTTACATACAACTGAGGTTAAGCTAATTGGACGATAGTTACTGGGTAGGGATTTGCTGCCTTTTTTTAATATCGGTGTTACGTTGGCTAGCTTCCACTGACTGATCAGGCATAGTTCCAGACTGCAAGGATTTATTGAATAGTAATGTCAGTGGTTTGGAGAGCTCATCCTTAGCTTCCTTTAGAACTCTAGGCGAGATTGTATCAGGTCCAGGCGTTTTATTTACCTTGAGTGTATCTAAACAATTCAATACTTCTCTCTCTGTAACGGTGATATTGCTTAGAACATCTGAATTATCAATCTGAAGAGAAGTATGAGTACATTAATTATATAATGCAAGAATATCTACGTAAGGATTACAGAGATAATGAAATAACGCTTGAGAGAGAGAGAGAGAGAGAGAGAGAGAGAGAATGTGTGTGTCATCAATTGAATTTCACCCTGTTTCTAACATTACATTATAGAAAAATAGGGGGTACGGTCGCGCTAATAAGTCATGTCCCAGCTTTCATTACGTTTGACTCGCTCTGTACTGTATTAATGTCTGTCTGATGTTGAATAGGGGGGGTAAGTGTAGGAACCTGTTGGTATATCTCGCTCAAAAAGAAGAAATCATGTGTAAATATTGCTGATACCAATTATTGATCAAAACATAATTGGTGCCGAGACATCACTTATTAGCGCGATTGTACACTCCTCCCCCCACCCCCACACACACCCTTCCCCAAACACACACTGTTTGTTTTGACACTTGCTACCATGCTAACCCCTTACATAGACGTTCAAGTCACCAACCAGGAAATAGGGGTGGATATTTACAGCCAGTTTGCTCTAGGCCCTTTTGAGTTACAAAGAGGTCAGGGATCAAGATTATTGTCAAGTTCGCTGGCGCTACCCATAGCAACTATATGTATCTACTGTTTCTATCTACTTATCCCCCATATCCCAGTGTCATGTAAGCTGTTCATACGCATCACCACTCCATTATGCAAACAATTGTTAACCCCTTGAGGATTATGACGCAATTTACCAGTTTACTCTGGCTATGTGCGCCGTTTATCCCTCGATACCTTCACCTGACCTGACCTAATAGACCATGTTATTCAGATTAGGAAGGGTATATGGGAGTCTGACAGTTAAGGGGGGGTGACAGGGTTTTCTCTCTCCTTTTCTCTCTTTGTCTGGCTTGTATCCATTCGGCCCCATTCAGCGTACTGTTGTAAGAAGTTTATCCCCATCCAGGTATCAATTTCTTCCTGGTGAGCGATAGCGAACCATCGTTGTATGGAGAAATCCGGCTTCGCCGGAATTTTTTTCTATCGAAAAATGTACATAAATTATATAGCCAGCTGTCAAAAACTTTAAATAAAATATGCTTGGTCGCTACCGCTCGCCAGGAAAAAGTCGACACCTGGATGGGAGTAAGCGTCTTAAACAGTAGGCAGAATGGGACCGAATAGATACAAGCCAGAAAAAGAGAGAACAGGAGAGAACAAAAACCTGTGACCCCCCTTGAATGAGATCGATTTTAGCCCGATTGACACCTTGACATTTTTCCTTAGCTGCATACAGTCCTCTACTGTTAGCCAGAGTAAACTGTCAATATGCGTCATGATCCTCAAGGGGAAAATATACCTGTTAATTAACCCTCTGTTTCTCTTCCACAGGTAAGTTGACTGTGGGAATGTTGGTATGAGTAGTGGAGAGAAGGTTCCGGTTGGTGGAATGTCTAATATTTGTCTTGTTATTTGTTAAAATAGTGGACTTATCGTCGTGTTGAACCTCTGTTTATCAGATAATTACACTGGACATAATTGGTGTTGGGAAATATTTTTGATTTGTTAATGTTCTTAGATTTCATTATTATGGATGTTGGTGAATTTGATTGACTTATCCTGCTTTTATCCGATTGATCCTGTTGACTTATTTTTAATCAGATATCTGCTTTACGATTAATTACGTTATGGAGTGATTTAATATAGTTTTCATATTTACATTATAACCTCCGCAAGCGGATTTGGACGGAGGTTTTGTTTTCGCCTTCGTGTGTTTGTGTGTGTAAACAAGATTTCTCGCAAAATTATGAACGGATTTTCACGAAATTTGTTGGGCAGATAGGATGTGCAGCTTTCGTGCAATGTATGTGTCGGATATTATCCTGGGGAGCAATTGCAAGCCTGAAATTAAGGGGGAATGGTTCATTCTTTGGCCGATTTTTGTTTTTATGTTTATATATACGTCATCGTCATCGTGTTGAAGGGGTTAATTGCTAACATTATATGACGGACACTAAATTATGATGAATATATATATTAGTTTCTTAACCCGTTCAGTACCAGCGACGGCAGAGAGCCGTCAGTAGAAAAATCACTCCCCAGGCCCAGCGACGGCAGAGAGCCGTCAGTAATATACGATCCTTGTAACTGCCAGTATCAGGCAGTGCCTGGTACCACGACCGTAGAGCACTGCTCTAGAGTTGGCAACACTTCTCAGCTTATATCCTAACCAAGCCTCTACAGGCTGGGAGAGGCAGTATTCCTCGATCTTTTGAGGTGGGAAGTTTTTATATCTTGCCATTTTGGCCACATTGCTTGGGACTGGGGGGGGGGGGGGGACTTTTATGGTAGTACCCTATTGTACAGTAGGGGTTAATTTGTTCCATTATTATTAATATACTAAGAAAGTCATGTAGCCTAAATTATAACCAAAGGCGTGTTTCTCAGTGGGTGGTAAGGTTGGTTTAGGAGTGTATATGTGTGTATATACCAATGTTTACACAAATGGTCGAGCGTGTGTGTGTCTTTCTCTCATGTGTGTTCAGTTAATGGTCGTAAAATGTGCACACCTGTACGTATATGATATTGTGACAATCATGATGGATATTTATGGGATTAGCTGCAAAACAAATATATAAATTGAAATATAAATAGCCTTGGCGGTATGGTTAAGGGGGAATTTCTAGGATCTTCTCATGTTAAGCGTATAAAATGTTAATATTTTATAACGTTCACTCAGTTCGTTTGGCGATTTTAAGACATTTCGTTACTTTTCTTGATCGATATTAAGGCTTTTCGTGTAATTTAGGTGTCGATTTTTTCCTGGCGAGAGATAGCGAACCTGTTATTTAGGAGGAACCGGCTATCGGCCGGGAAATTTTTCTACCGAAAAAATCCAAATATATTTTGACGGGGGATCCGGGTGTGTGTTTTTTTTTTTTTTTTTTTTTTTTTTAAGATTGGAGGTCTAGGGAAGAAACTATAAAAATAGTAAATACATGAACAAATCGACCAAGAAGTGAACCATTATTAAGAGATTATGACTGTGTTGAAATATAATATGTAAAATTAAGAGACAAATTTACAGTCAGATGCAAAGACAGACATAATGCTACATATTTACATTGATAGTGTTACGAACTGGCACTCGGGTACACAAGGGCTCTCAATCAGGACTCGAATACGGCTCGCTGCCACAACGGAAACACACGATCCCAACCCCTGAGTACTGCCAGCCGAACAAAAAACACCAATACCCTCCAGAGTTCAATCTGCTATAACGGGGTATACAAGAACTCGGTACTAGTGTTCAACAACAGACTAATAAAGAGACAGGAATTATCTAGTCTGGTCAACAATCAAACAATGAAGTAAGAAACAACAACACCAAAGAATAGTGTTGGCCGAAGCCGAAGTAATCCACCCTTGACTATGAACTTAAGAAGTCCTCCACCCTCTACTTCGGATCGGCACTATTACGTTACGTTAATTAATAGTCCTTAATTTAAGCATCGAGCAAGGAATCTTCTGAAAAAAGTTAGATGCTTCTCGGATGCTCCTAAGAAGTACGTATCGGATTTTGAACAGTAATTCAATAAGCAAAAACACTGGCAATTAAATACTATTAAAGGCTTAAATTGGCATAAGAATAATTAAAAGAATATGCAATAGTAAATGGCAAACATTAAAAGGAAGTACTCCGCAAATGCAACGGCAATAGCCTACTCGGATTGTGCTCGTGGGCCACTAATCACTAAAGTAGCCAAGCTTGCAACACATGAAATCAATAGTGCATAAACAATATCATACATAAGGAAAGCTTCAATACTATTCTGTATCTACTAATCGAGTAAAGTCTAGCTGGGGTACTGTAGGCAAAAAGGTAGCAGTGACTGAGCAAAAACGGCTCGTAGCCTAGCGAAGTCCTCACGACTGTTTAAAGTATTACGTTAAAACTAACAAGTGCACTTTGAGAAATCCAGATCCCTTGTATCTGGTTTTCTCCCGGCTCCTTGACAAAGTAAAAACAAACTGTTAATAAAATACAGGGTGGTTAGGCTCTTGCCCTCACGCACTGTAAATTATTAACTCAACACAGTCAGCCGCGAAGACAACCTAGGCTTCACTGAACCGAAACGAGTATGCAGGTTTATCACTTAACCACTGCATCAAACAACAACTCGTAACACAGAAAAGCCTTACCCCAGTCTAGCATTACCTAGACTAGCAGAAAACAGGAATAATAATAATAACACACAGGGAAATGCATATACAAGTGCAACAAACATAAATCAATCCTATTCTAAGTCAACCCTTCCAAAATAGGCTATCTAATAGGCAAGTATCTCGTGAGAACTCAAGCGATAATACGTTGGCTGACTAGCTCTGCACCAACGGGACCATGGAAGTTAAACAGGGTAGGGAAAAGAGGAGATAAGAATGTAAGGTAGTAGAGAAAGTTCCCATCAGTCAGAAGAATATAGTTAGCAAGGGAAATGAGAAGTCGCTCTGCCTAATGAGTTCTGATGAAAAAATGGCTAGACTTCCCTTTTATACCCGGCCCCCTAGTGAGCCCAACGTGAACTACTAAGGACCGCCCACTGACAACCATTATGTAATTTCTCTCTCTCCTCTGGGATACACAAAGGCTCCCCTAGCACTGAGGGAGGGAGGAATGCGAGTGAGTTAGGCCTACCTCCCGCCTGGCGCACCCACTGACCCCCAACTGTGGCTGTTTCTCTTCCCATCATTACAAATAAGTTTTACACACAATACTTATAACTAATGATATAAAATAGAACTCGTTGACTCAGATGAAAACAAAATACATATTCATAATACTTATAGTACAACGGCTCACAAACTAAGTTAGGAAACTCTACATAGACTACAGCCAAAGTTCCTGCCCTGACGATCCTAGCGAAAGTGGGGCATGACTAGGCGTTCTGTACAGCATGCTCACACGTGGACATGCGTCACACCTCCCCCAAGATTTTACTCGCTCAACCCTGAGCTAAAATCTGACAAACACAGAACCCCATCAAGCCCCCCACACCCAGCGACCGCATGGCACTAAAACAAAGCTGAGTTTATCACCAAAACACATCTTATTATAAAAAAAAAAAATCACATTTTATAACTCCTCCCAGCAATAGCAAAAAGACACAATATCATGCTCCCAGAGCGAGCTTACAGCAGCTCAGCCGTTTGATAGTTCGTGGACTACTCAAACTCTATAGGCTATGACAAACTTATACGATTACCTATATCAAAAGAAAGAGTTTTTATATGATTTTTATATTTTAATATGTTTTTCCCGGCTGCACTATAAGGGCAGCCTATTTTCCTCCACTCAAACCCACACACCTGTGATAGCCTACGACTGATCATCCACCCTTGATAAACAATCCGCGATCACATTGTCACATCCAGCAATATGACGGATGTCCAGGTTATACTCCTGCAACATCAAAGACCACCTGGTCAGTCTCATATTGCGATTGTGAAATTGATTCAGGAATCTCAAAGGGTGATGATCAGTGTAGATAACCACGACTGGGCCATAGGCTGGAACATACACCTCGAAGTGCCTGAGCGATAGCACAATCGCCAGTAATTCCTTTTCTATTGTAGAATAGTTCTTTTGTGCAGCATTGAACTTCTTAGAAAAGAAACTTACTGGGTGTTCCACACCTTCATTGTCTGTCTGTAGCAAGATGGCACCAGCCCCTACACCACTAGCATCTGTTGCCAGCTGAAAAGGCCTGTTAAAGTCTGGGGCCCTGAGTATCGGGTGAGTACATAGCAAATGTTTCACCAAAGTGAAAGCCTTTTCACACTCAGGTGCCCACAAAAACTTTTTGTCTTTAGATAACAAATCTGTGAGAGGTGCCAACACCGTTGAGTAACCTTTTATGAAGCGTCTGTAGTAGCCTATCATACCCAAGAATCTCATAATCTGCTTCTTGGTTGTTGGGTGCGGAAATTTATTGATAGCCTGTACCTTGTTCTGAGGAGGGCACACCTGTCCCCTTCCCACTACAAACCCAAGGTACTGCACAGTGGCTTTTACGAAGTCACACTTTGCCAAATTTACTACCAGACCTGCTTCACTAAGTTTCCGGAACAAGGTCTCAAGGTGCTCTCAAAGTCGTCATCATAAATGATTACATCGTCCAAATATACGGTGCAATTTGGAATGTCCTTTACAATTTCATTCATCAGGTTCTGAAACGTTGCTGGTGCATTCTTAAGTCCGTAAGGCATAACATTGCATCGGTAGGTACTCCCGTCCACAACAAAACCACATACCTCTTTAGCACGCTCGGACAAAGGTACTTGCCAGTAACCTTTTACTAAATCTACTTTAGACAAAAAACGAGCATTACCAATTTTGTCAACACTATCATCAACCCGAGGAAGAGGATATGGGTTAGTTGGAGTCAAACCGTTTAACCTACGGAAATCAATACAAAAGCGTACCTTGCCATCTGGCTTAGGCTGCAGTGTTACGGGGGAAGTCCACTTAACTGTGCCTTTCTCTATCAACCCTCTACCGAGCATATACTCCAACTCATCCCTCAGAGCTGGTAGTTTTATGGGGGGCACACGGTACGGGATTGACTTAAAGGGTAGATGGTCCCCCACGTCAACATCATGCATAGCCTGAGTAGTGAGGCCTGGGTGTTCAGCAAATACAGTGGGGTATGAACCGAACAACTGACGGATAGCATCAAACTGCGGCTCAGGCAAATGAGCTATAGCCTCGTCAGCCCTTAGGCTCGAGTTCCCCGCCCACTGATCCGCTGAAACATGTTGATCCCAGCTATCCTCCTCTGAAGCTTGACTGTCCCCCTCTCCTTCTCCACCACGGCCACAACAAGCCAACACAGGGACAGTGAGAGGCTCAGAGGGGCGCCTCACATACTCTTTAATAAGGTTCACGTGACATAACTGGTTCTTTTTCCTCCTGTCTGGAGTGGCAACAAGGTAATCTAAGTCTGAAATTTTTCTACAATTTTATAAGGTCCAGTGTACTTCGCAGAGAGGGGGTTACCAACCAAAGGCAACAAAATTAATACCTCTTGTCCTACAGTGAACTTCCGGAGCCTCACTTTGCGATCATACCTGTCCTTCATCAAAGCTTGTGATTCTGTCAAATTTCTACCTGCCATCTCCAGACTCTTAAGCATGCGCTCACGGCTTTCAAGCACATACTTTAATAATGGACAAGGCTGCACAGTCCCCTCCCAAATTTCTTTCAGCATGTTAAGGGGGCCCCTGACACGGTGTCCAAAAATCAGCTCGTTTGGACTAAATCCCAGGCTCTCACCAGGTACCTCCCGAGCAGCAAACAGTACATAAGGCAATCCAAGATCCCAATCCATACCGTTGTCAGCACAATAACACCTGAGCATGCTTTTAAGTGTAGCATGCCACCGCTCAAGCACCCCTTGACTCTCAGGGTGATATGCTGACGATACTACTGCTTGTATCCCATGCTGTTGCATTGTTTGCTTGAACATGTTGGAGGTGAAATTAGATCCCTGATCAGACTGAATCTCCTCCGGGTACCCGTACCTTGAGAAGTACCACAACAAGTTACTGACTACCGTCTTAGCCATTCCATTTTTCATAGGGTATGCATCGGGGTATCTAGTGGCAACATCCATTATGGTTAACAAAAATTTATTTCCAGCCTTAGTGGGAGGGAGTGGACCAACCATGTCAACAATAATTTTACTAAAGGGTGGCCCAATCACAGGAATAGGGTGTAACGGAGCCTTAGGAATAACTTGGTTCGGTTTCCCGACACGTTGACAAATATCACATGAGTTTATCCATGACTGCACATGAGACTTCATCCCCGGCCACCAAAACAATTTCCCCAAACCGCCACCGTTTTGTTGGCACCCAAGTGTCCTGATAATGGAGAATCATGAGCCAACCTAAGCAAACTTTCCCTGCAGCCCTCTGGCACGACCAGCTGGTCAACTGTACCTGATCCGCCCTCCCAGTTCCTTTTAGGATCTTGATATCGGTGGTATAAAATTCCATTAAAGAAAAAAAAATCCCCTGCCTTTGCATCCCTATCTTCTTCTAACTCCACAGCCCCATTGGTACACTGCAAAACCTCTGGATCCTCTAATTGCAACTTTCGAATGTCTGTGGGAGCCAACATGTCTAACTGCTTGGTCAACAACTCATGCCCTTCCCCAACATCCAACTTAGACATCCGGTTTTCTCGCTGCAGGTAACGGTGCGGTCTCTGAGTCTCTGCCTCCTCCACTACTTTATCAACTGTGTTAGGCACTGGAGTTACAACAGACTCGGTCAAAGGTCCTGCTATTGGGTCTTTTGGGAGAGCCACTGGTTCTAAACTCTTCAAACTTTTCCCAGCCTTCCGCTTCTCCTTAATTCCCTTCCTCCGCTGTTCTGTGGCCTGGGAAATAGGCTGTGATACCTTAAATGCTTGGGAACGAGTTACCACACATGCCATCTGTTGGTGTTGACAACTCACTACCCACTCTTGTTCCTCCCTACTCACGTCGGCCGGCCTCTCGGCAATGACTAAGGGTGGAACGTCTAAAGTAGGCACCGCAAAGTCGTTGCCGAGAAGAAGGTCGACGCCCTCCACTGGCAATTTCTCAACGATCCCAACATCTAAGTCCTTAATCACACCATCAACTTCCAGCTCCACACGAACCAACGGGTATGACCTGGTCGCATTAATACCCTGAACAACAACCACCCGTGCCGCATTAATTGGTCGCCCCGTGAAATTCTTCAAAAGTGTCTGTGAAGCTCCAGTATCACGCAAAACTTCCACCTTATGCTGGCAACCCGCCCAACTTACCCTACCGGTCCCTCTATGGGCGCAAAAGACATCACGGACAGGGGACGAGCCTTCCTGAGTCTTATACATAGCCTGTGACCCTGCCGCTGGCAAACTACCCTGGGTAAATCCAGACGACATTTCAGCCACACCTATGCTGCGCACCAAAGACACGGCTGCAGTTGGCGGCTTACTAGGACAAGATTTTGCATAATGCCCCTTCTTTCTACAATGAAAACATTCCACTTCCTCTATCGGTCTCTTCCGATAAGGGGCGGAGTTCTGACCCTTCTGTAATGGGACGGCTGTAGTCTTTGGTTCAGTCCTGGTATCTTGGCTTTTAAACTGAGGTTTATATCTATAGTGATTGTCCTGAGCTCGAGGGTTTGGAGTATCGCGCCCCTTGGGAACTGCATCAACACGCTTTACAGATTCACATCCCCTGATTAGCGACAACCTGAGGTCAGCCATCTCAGCTGCCTCTTGAAGAGTTCTTGGGTTCTTTTCTTTAATATTTAAAGTCATTGCTGCACCAGTACACTTATAAAACTGCTCGAGCAGAAACAGTTCAGTCAACTGTTCTGCCATCTCAGCTTTCTCAGAACGTGTCCAGTTTTTAAGTGCATCTTTTAAGTCCCGGGCATGTTCAAGAAAGGTCGCCTCCCTAGTCTTTGTAACACCCCGAAACTTCAATCGATATGTTTCCGGTTGCAACTAGTATGCCCGTAGGACAGCTCTCTTCAATTCTGGGTAGTCAATGCAAGACTCTAAAGGCAGTGCATCATAAGCCTTCAGACCCTTACCCGTAAGTCTTGAGGAGACTAGAGCTGCCCACTTCTCTTCAGGCCAATTATGCTCCCTACACTTCTTCTCAAAACGATTAAAAAATTCTGTGACTTCAGTTTCACTAAATACCGGCACCAATTTGACTAAGTGGGCCAAGGACTGTTCTCTTACTTGGCCCTCACGGCCCATCCGAGTCCCTGTCGACTCTGCACGAGTCTTATCTAAATCTAATTTAGCACAATATTTCTCTGAGTCGTACCTAAGCTCATCCTCCTGCCTCCTAACCTCAATCTCATGCCTCCTCGTCTCATCCTCCTGCCTCCTGGTCTCATCCTCCTGCTTCCTAGCCTCAATCTCCTGCTTCCTAGCCTCAATCTTAGCAAGCTCAAGTCTAAATACCATATCTGGAGACAGGCAGGAAGAGGGAGCTGCCACTACTGAAGGAGGGGGGGCAAAAACTGGGGAACCACCACGTGCACCACCCGAGGGCACTCCAATCTGCCAATTCTCATCCCTCTGTGGGAGAGTGCTAACCTCCGGTAACTGAGTGTACGGCACTGTGGGAGTCGAGTGAGAGGGGATCTGGGGAGGAACCCCCCCCAAACGCCCTCTCCTCCGAAACCCCATGTCGCCCACGCAACACCCAGGAAATCAGCTCCCCCTTGGACATCTTTGCTACATTGGAAATGCCCAAAACCTTGGTTATCAGGTGCAAGCCACAAACATCCACCCCAGTCAGCCTCTCCTCCGTCACGTGGTACCGCTTACTCACAAAAACTCTAGCATCCTCCTCACTGGTTACTAACGGCACACCTTCAAATGACATCTCTCGCTCATCGTCAGTGCTAATGCACGACATACTGAAGTCCACAAAAAAATTCTCGAGACAAAAGTGTTAAACTTCCTATGCAAGCACTAATTACTAAATTAACTGGAGTCTCTTAAATGCTTTACTAATTGCCATACAAAAAAAAATATTCTTCAATATGCACGCTAAAATACAAACAAACAAATGTTGTACAACTCTGCAAAAATGTATACTGTTCACAAAATCCTAAGCAAGGTCGCCATTTGTTACGAACTGGCACTCGGGTACACAAGGGCTCTCAATCAGGACTCTAATACGGCTCGCTGCCACAACGGAAACACACGATCCCAACCCCTGAGTACTGCCAGCCGAACAAAAAACACCAATACCCTCCAGAGTTCAATCTGCTATAACGGGGTATACAAGAACTCGGTACTAGTGTTCAACAACAGACTAATAAAGAGACAGGAATTATCTAGTCTGGTCAACAATCAAACAATGAAGTAAGAAACAACAACACCAAAGAATAGTGTTGGCCGAAGCCGAAGTAATCCACCCTTGACTATGAACTTAAGAAGTCCTCCACCCTCTACTTCGGATCGGCACTATTACGTTACGTTAATTAATAGTCCTTAAGCATCGAGCAAGGAATCTTCTGAAAAAAGTTAGATGCTTCTCGGATGCTCCTAAGAAGTACGTATCGGATTTTGAACAGTAATTCAATAAGCAAAAACACTGGCAATTAAATACTATTAAAGGCTTAAATTGGCATAAGAATAATTAAAAGAATATGCAGTAGTAAATGGCAAACATTAAAAGGAAGTACTCCGCAAATGCAACGGAAATAGCCTACTCGGATTGTGCTCGTGGGCCACTAATCACTAAAGTAGCCAAGCTTGCAACACATGAAATCAATAGTGCATAAACAATATCATACATAAGGAAAGCTTCAATACTATTCTGTATCTACTAATCGAGTAAAGTCTAGCTGGGGTACTGTAGGCAAAAAGGTAGCAGTGACTGAGCAAAATCGGCTCGTAGCCTAGTCACGACTGTTTAAAGTATTACGTTAAAACTAACAAGTGCACTTTGAGAAATCCAGATCCCTTGTATCTGGTTTTCTCCCGGCTCCTTGACAAAGTAAAAACAAACTGTTAATAAAATACAGGGTGGTTAGGCTCTTGCCCTCACGCACTGTAAATTATTAACTCAACACAGTCAGCCGCGAAGACAACCTAGGCTTCACTGAACCGAAACGAGTATGCAGGTTTATCCCTTAACCACTGCATCAAACAACAACTCGTAACACAGAAAAGCCTTACCCCAGTCTAGCATTACCTAGACTAGCAGAAAACAGGAATAATAATAATAACACACAGGGAAATGCATATACAAGTGCAACAAACATAATCAATCCTATTCTAAGTCAACCCTTCCAAAATAGGCTATCTAATAGGCAAGTATCTCGTGAGAACTCAAGCGATAATACGTTGGCTGACTAGCTCTGCACCAACGGGACCATGGAAGTTAAACAGGGTAGGGAAAAGAGGAGATAAGAATGTAAGGTAGTAGAGAAAGTTCCCATCAGTCAGAAGAATATATATAGTTAGCAAGGGAAATGAGAAGTCGCTCTGCCTAATGAGTTCTGATGAAAAAATGGCTAGCCTTCCCTTTTATACCCGGCCCCCTAGTGAGCCCAACGTGAACTACTAAGGACCGCCCACTGACAACCATTACGTAATTTCTCTCTCCTCTGGGATACACAAAGGCTCCCCTAGCACTGAGGGAGGGAGGAATGCGAGTGAGTTAGGCCTACCTCCCGCCTGGCGCACCCACTGACCCCCAACTGTGGCTGTTTCTCTTCCCATCATTACAAATAAGTTTTACACACAATACTTATAACTAATGATATAAAATAGAACTCGTTGACTCAGATGAAAACAAAATACATATTCATAATACTTATAGTACAACGGCTCACACGAACTAAGTTAGGAAACTCTACATAGACTACAGCCAAAGTTCCTGCCCTGACGATCCTAGCGAGAGTGGGGCATGACTAGGCGTTCTGTACAGCATGCTCACACGTGGACATGCGTCACAATAGAAAGATGAATACATATAGAGACAGATTAACTTACTGATTGATTGATCTAGTTAAAAGGATAGACAAACATACATATTGATAGACAGATAGATAAATATATAGATACACAGTTAGTCAGTCATATTTTTATTTCATAAACAGATACAAAGTATGCTTTTTACATATTGGTTAAAACAAAAAATAGTAATAATAAATACACATATACAGTATATACATTCACACACATTGTGTCGATAACATGTTCATAAAATAAGAACACACATTTATATATATATTGTTCTTTCCTTACCGCAATGTGGGCTCATTATGCTGCACGTGAAATATTCTTGCCTTTATTGCATCAATATCATTTGTAATTACGTTCCGAAATCCATATACATCCATCAATGTTTTCTCCACGTCTTTTACAATAAATCCATATACATCCATCAATGTTTTCTCCACGTCTTTAACAATAAATCCATATACATCCATCAATGTTTTCTCCACGTCTTTTACAATAAATCCATATACATCCATCAATGTTTTCTCCACGTCTTTAACAATAAATCCATATACATCCATCAATGTTTTCTCCACGTCTTTAACAATAAATCCATATACATCCATCAATGTTTTCTCCGTCTTTAACAATAAATCCATATACATCCATCAATGTTTTCTCCACGTCTTTAACAATAAATCCATATACATCCATCAATGTTTTCTCCACGTCTTTAACAATAAATCCATATACATCCATCAATGTTTTCTCCACGTCTTTAACAATAAATCCATATACATCCATCAATGTTTTCTCCACGTCTTTAACAATAAATCCATATACATCCATCAATGTTTTCTCCACGTCTTTTACAATAAATTATATTAGTTTGAAATAAATAATGTTTTTACTCACAAAGGTACATGGATTCCTGAGAGTTCTATGGCCATATATAATTGTTATCCAGTTAATATAGTGCTTAAATGTCATCAGGTCACACATATAACATACATAATGGTTGCTCTCCCAATACTTCACATTCAATATTTTCTTTATAGCTTTATGATACCCAACTGCAAATTGTTTAAGAGTAATGTAACACTTCTTGTTGGAAAACCATAGTTCAGACCCATAAAAATTCAAACAGTAACTTTGAAAAAAGATATATAAAAACATTAAAATCAATTGTGCCAAACTTCCTTAAAGTACAATTAAATTAATTATAAAATTTATTTCTACATCTAACTACTGTATGTCTTCATCATTTTACAGATTGCTATCAATAATAAAACCAAGATATTTATGGTCAGCATCAGAGTTTAAAATGTTACCATTCATATATATTTCAGGACCTACTGTACGATCGTTATTGCATTTAAAAAACACCCAGACTGTCTTACTCTCGTTAATTGTTAAATCTAATGATGTTGATGACACTTGTATTTTATCTATCAAATATTGTAAACTTTGTAAAGGTCATCTGCATAGCCAATTATATTACAAGACTGCAGTCCAAGACTGCACACTTGTTTACATGTAGTCAGTTCATATAAGATGGAGTCAATGTATATAGAAAACAATAATGGTGATAGCACACCTCCTTGTCTAACTCCATTCCTTATTGCCCATTTCTCAGAAAAAGTACCTTCATATTTAACCATTACAGCCTGATGTCGGTAAAAATAAAACAATATATTTACAATAAAAATTGGAATATCCATTGCTAAAAGCTTATTTAAAAGTTTAAAATTATTAACTTTATCAAAGGCTTTACTATAATCAATGAAACAGGAATACACATTTGACCCACTACTAATGTACCTAGTAGGTAGCTAGATAGATAGCTGGATAGATAGGGATGTAGATAGATAAATAGAAAGTGAGAGTATGGAATATAAACACTTGTAAACCATTACCTGAATATACACAGACACACACACCACACCTGTCCCCCAACACTCACACAAACACTCTCACACACCATACCTGTCCCCTAACACACACACACACACACACATTGTGACGTCTACCAGCGTTGGCAGAATCGCCTCTCGTTAGCCACTAGCGCTTGCCAGGGACATCGAAATGGGCTACAGTTATCAGAGAATGTTGTTCTTTCTTTCCTAGTACTCGCATTGTTACAGACAGTCCAGTGGTGGTCTTTGTTTTCGTCTGTGACAATGGGAAGTATGTTATATCATCAATAGAATATAAGATGCATTGTGTAGAGTTAAGGAGAGAGAGAGAGAGACAGAGAGAGAGAGAGAGAGAGAGAGAGAGAGAGAGAGAGAGAGAGAGAGAGAGAGAGAGAGAGAGAGAGAGAGAGAGAGAGAGAGAGAGAGAGAGCGAGATAGAGAGAGAGAGAGAGAGAGAGAGAGAGAGAGAGAGAGACGAGAGCGTGGTGGTAATATGTGCGTGTGTATGTATGTGCTGCCTCGCTCGGAGGAGTTTTCCCGCTCGCGCGGGCCTTCCCTCGCCTTTGATTGGCTGGTGGCTCCTGGCGCGTCCTAGGGGCCTGCTGCCTTGTGACGTCTCGGCCCGTGATTGGCCGACCATCGCGCCCTTGCGGGTTCCTGTGTAACTAACCTCCTGCATGAGGGTCCCGAGGAGCTTCCCTCCTCAGGACAGGCTTGGCGTGCATGCTTCTAACATCCCTTTGCATACTCTCTCCCGATCACCCCCTTTACCACTGTCTCTCTCTCTGACCTTCTTCTTTTCCATTGCTCCTCACCTTTATTCATTACTGATCCCCTTGGGTTCTGCATACGGTTTCCATAGCCGGCCCATTGTATTGCATGCGCCGTCCTCTGAGATATTTACATGTACTTAGAATAGGATTGAGGGTTCTTAGTTAGTAGAGG